>JAJIYU010001644.1:0-34544 GCA_030144865.1 Tinospora cordifolia | reverse complement strand
ATTCCAATCATTCTGATATCGTCCCATCACATGAGGTTTGCAAAGATGGCTTAACAGCGGTTGGGCGAACTCGTCTTGGTGAGAGAGTTTCGTCAGGCCGCTGTGCCGGTCCGGCCACCCTTGACTCTGGGAAGGGGTCTCGACACTCTGTGGTTGAAAATTAGTATTTGGAAGTTGTATTAAAGGTTTCAATGTAATACTTGGATTTTCAACGCGTAGACATAAAAAATGAATTTTTAAAAATACTAAATAAATATAAAAATGTTCGAAAACAAGATTTAGATGTTATTGTAATATTTATTAAAGAAATAAAATAAATCACGTTAGTTAAAGTTGAAAAAAAACTGGAGAACAAAAAGGATACTTATGGGGGCCTGTTCGAACTAATCTTGTAAAAAAGGGAGAACTAAGGCAAAAAAAAATAAAAAATAATAAAAAGTAAAGAAATAAAATCTATAAATAGTACCATGGGATGAACAATACCCATGGCACTATTCATGCGATTTTGAATCGCAAAAAAAAAAAGAGGAATCGCAAAATATTTGGGGCATTCAATTTTGCTCAATAAAGATTCAATTTTTGCCTAGAGATAGTCAAAATGATCCAAATCGGGTCTACAAGAATTCTAAGTGTCTAAGGTAAGATTCTAAACCCTTAAACTCATTCAAATCAATGCCCATAGGCTAACAACTCGTAGAATTGTTCTTGCAATTGGGTGATTTTGGGGTTTTGATGCAACAAGAAATTCAAAGCAAGGTACGCTCAGATCTTTCTCTTAAATCAATAAATTTGTGATTTTGGACTAAATTCTAGAAGTCTAGACTATTTATTTACAATTTTTGACAAATCCAGAGCATTTGAATGAATTTGAGTGATTCGAAAGGCAAAATCTTTGGGGCAAGGATAAAACTCGATCCGTTCAACGTTTGATGTAACAGTTAGAATTAAAGTTGTTCTATTCTAAATTTGAAAGAAAATGAATATAGTAATATAGTTTTTATATGCTGATGTGGTGAAATGGGAAATTCGAACATTTGGGACCCTTATATAAAGAAATTGATATGGATGAGCTATGAATTGTGATTTTGATAATGGTTTCGGGTTTCAGAGATTTAAAGTTTAATTTATGAAATTTTTATTTTTCCAAATTTTGGAATTTGGACTGTTGACCTTGGTGAGTGGCGTAAGGGTTATCCAACATATTTGTAAGTGCATGGAATTCTCTTGTTCGCTAGTATTATGTAGATTTTAAGTTCAAAGCATGATGTTTGTGTAGCTTAGGATGTTAGATGCATGCTAGGACTAGTATGACTTTTGGATGATAGGATTGTTGATTGCAAATAATGTCTAGTTAATTGTTTTATTATTATTGTGTGAATAATTATCATGTTAGCATGTTCATTGAAGGAATGCTCTATGATTTACATTACACAGCATGATGATATGTTATGGAATGAAAAAGGATTGAAACTAAAGAAGATTAATGAAATAATAAAAATCCACGTACCAGGGCAATGGTAGATCTAATGACCCCTCACAGTTATATCCGCCACACATAGTTCTAGATCTCATCGTTGGTGTTCTTAATGAAGCTTCCTGCGAAGGCTGAGAGTTCCTCGAATGGACGAGCAATGATCGTACATCATTGCACTTGTTCTTGGATGTTGTGATAGGTCGAAAACGGTATTGTGGCTTGAGCCGGTACTGACTAGGATCGATTTCGTGTCACAAAGGGACATCGGGAGTATATCTCTTTCGGTCTTAGAGTACAACAAAACAATTGAATGTTTGAAACGATTAATGTTATGAAAGCATGTGTGTTTTAGATTTTGGTTTATATAATGCTAGTGATGTGTAAGGAAGATCCACTGAGCTTTCGAGCTCACCTCACTTTCTTTTAAAGGTACTAACAGAGGTGGAGTACACTAGTTGACTGATTGATCAGGAGTTGGTGAGTGACCTTACTGGGAGGTCACGTTGGATTTGTATTTTTATTTTTGTCTCATTTTCACAGATCTTGTATATATTTTGAATAGGGCATATGGCCATTTATTTTCTTATGGAATTGTTTTATATTTTGAAATGTTGTTTGGAACTTTGGCTCAGTGAGCCTGTTTTAGATACTAAGTTTTGAAGTGTATTTTGAGATGTTGCCTTCAATGGCAAATGACACATGTATATGTTCAGATGTACTTGAACCTTGCTATATGGGTTGATCATTTTGATGGATTCTACTATAGTAATTTTTTTTCATTATAAATATTGATTGTAAAAAATATGGAGAAGTATTTGAAATTATTTTTCTAAGCTATGAAATTTGTTGACATGCATAGTATGATTTTCTATCATGATTAATATGTTTTCTCATTTAATGAAATTGAGAATGGATTTAGAGTGTTGAAAAAAGGTTGACGACCCTAGGTTCTTGGCGAATCAGACCCTGAAAATTGGTAACGTCCCGCACACACGGTATCTAAGCCGAAGGAAGCACTTATCTATGCGCTGGGCCCAACGTGACACGTGCAGGAGGACTTGGATTCTGGTCCGGGGGCCCGAGGTGTCACAGAGGGGTATAAGAGCTCAATCAATAGTTTACTGGGCTCATGATTTGTTAGAGCTTAGTTAGTAGCTCCCTAGGAAAAGAGTTCAATCCGATAGAGTATTGTAAACTTGGTTTCTCATTGGAAAAGGTCACCACATTTGGTTTTCATTGGAAATAGAATTTTACTAGTTTTGATTTTTTGAAAAGAAAACAAAAATAAGTAGCAGTCACCAGTAAGTAACTAGATGGCTAGAAGTCTAGAAAAAACCTGGGTAATACCAACATGCTTGAGTTACCAGTTGCAGGTGGACAAAAGTACGGGTAGTAGCCCTGTAAGTGGAAGCTTTGCTCCCAGCGAGTGTTGTGCTACTTATAAAATTGTTCGAGACTTGGGACCAATGCTATCACAATGAAAAAGGAAATTTACTAAGTATTGAAACCCTAGGTCTAGGTAAAGACTGGGTGTTGTCTCGGAGTTACAGCAAATCATTAATTAAAAACTTTTAGGATATAAATTAGAAACTTATAATGGGAAAATTTACACTTGTATTGGTCAGGACTCGATTCAAGAGAATCTCGTATTTTTTGATTTTTATGTAGTATGCGATGTATAGAGATTTAGGGGTATGAAAAAATTTTGGATTTGAAGAATGATAGACCATGTATGGTAAGTGATCGATTCTTGGGGAAAACTTGTACACATTGTATTCTACTGGCATGGGATGGTCACGTATGGTGGGTCTTATGTTAGCCTTAGGGAGCATAACACTTGCAAAATTCTACTGGGCAATGAACGAACTTTTTGGAAGAACTTGCACACATTGTATTCTATTGATATGGAACGGTCGCGTATGGTTGGTCTTGTGTTATCCTTAGAGAGAAGGATTTGACATAAATACACTAGTCGTAATAGAACATGGATTCCATTATGCTAGCCTACATTGTTTGACTATTTGTTGGGTGTTTGTATGTGATATATATAGCATATTATTTTGAGTATTGTTACCCTAATTCCTATATCGAGAAACAAATAAATGTTGTCAACTTAAAAGAATAAACCCCAGGCCACTGAGACATACCAAAAACCTAGAGATTTGAATTTAGAGTCACAGTAGCACGACAACAAGATGGTTATAGGTGGGTTTAAATTTCTTGGTAGTATCACAAGTCACAATGTCCAAAGATTTGAAGAAAAGGGTTTGAAACTGGATGGAAGTAAAAGTAAAGTTTACCTTATGTTCAATTATTGAAATTTTTGCTTCCTTATGATTAAGTTATTGGATACTGAAAATGATTTTTGACTTGTAGATGATGCCGAGAGGACATGGTAGAGGTAGACCCAAGAGTGGTCGGAGTAGAGGTGAAGCCAGTGCAGAGATGAGGCCTAGTGATGAGGGTACTCTAATGGCAGTAGCACTGACGGTGATTGTATTGACACCAAAGGTTATTCTAGAGATGATGAAGAGGGCAGTGGAGCAGGATATTAGGACCCTGCAGCCATCAGCATCTACATAGCCGTCAGCGCCAGTACATCCACAGTTACCTACAAAGCCACCGGTATAGACCCAGCCTCAGGTACACCAAAGATCTACTTTTATAGAGGCAGTGCCACAGAGTAGGACAACAGATTTTGACAGGGAGTAGAAGGATCTTCTGGTAGAGTTCTAGAAGCTATGTCCTAGTACATTTAAGGGAATTGGTGATTACATGTTGGTAGATAGATGGTTTTCTGAGATGAATAAGAACCTAGACGCTATGGGGGCAATTGTACCCAGGAAAATGGCACTTGTCGTTTGTCAGTCGGTAAGACTAGCCTACCATTGGTAGGAGATGACTGTAGTCGATCCCACCATTGACCAGTCAGCCATGTCATAGGAGGACTTTAACATTCAATTTTATACTAAGTTCTTCTCCACGACGAGACAAAGGCAGCTACAGTCAAAGTTGGTCAAACTAATGTAGAGAGGCATGACTATTACAGAGTACGAGGAGAAATTCACGAAGTTGTGCAAGTTAGCTTCCACTTTGTTCGCAAATGAGCAATCCAAGGTGGACCGCTTTATTGAGGGACTAAGAGTTGGGACTTGAAAGATAGTGACACCATTTAAGTTGACGACCTTATTAGATGTAGTGGAGAGATCGCAGATGGCAGAGAGGGATCTGGAGTTTGAGCAGACACTGAGGGGTAGGAAGAGAACCATATCAGACCAACTTGCAGGACCTTCATAGGACAGACCGAGTGGTCAGGAGGCACATAGGGCACCTCAGACTCAAAGTCAACACAAGCCTGGGGTAGATGGCAGAGACAACCACCTCGTTCCGACCAACCTATAGATGCATAGAGAGAAGGGGCGAGGAAGAAAGGGCTATGTTTTCTATGCCATCAAGAGGGACACATTGCTAGATATTATCCTACCAGAGCAATGACTACTGACCTCAGCCACGACCATAGACCCGAGCCCAGACAGCTCTCACACAGTAGAGACTGTAGCCACAACAACAGATTCAGGCTTGCTTGTACGCAGCCAACAACTAGATAGATCCATCCCTAGTGGTGGAAGGTACATTTTTGTTGTTTGGCGTTGCTATGCAGGTGTTATTTGATTCTGGTGCTACAAGATCTTTTATCTCTGAGGATATTGTGAATAAGTTATAGTTGGTGATGAGCCCTTTAGCTAAGTCCTGGGGAAGTGGTGACGCTGATTGGCGATATTGCGAGTTCAAGGAAGTTATGTAGATGCGAACTCACATTTGGAGATTGGCTAATTTCAGCTGAACTCTGCGTGCTGCATTTTGGCGGCTATGATGTGATATTTGGGATGGACTAGTTGACTCAGTATTAGGCACAGATTGATCGCCCGAGTAGGAGAGTTACCGTCAGGTTGCCATCTGGTGAGTTGTTCAGGATTGATGGGAATGTACAAAGGTTGCCGAGGATTGCTATTTTAGCTCTCTTGTATGCTATCAACCAGAAAGAGGATTTTAGGAAGCTATTAGTGGAGGAGGATGTAGAGGGGACTAAGGAGGTTCAAGGGATACCTATGGTATGTGATTATATTGATGTGTTCCCTGATGATTTTCCTGGACTTCCACTACATAGGCAGATCGAGTTTAAGATTGAGTTGCATCCTAGTACCTATCCCATAACTATTCCACCGTATAGAATGGCACTAGTGGAGCTGATAGAGCTGAAGATACAATTAGACAACCTTCTGGCGAAAGGTTTTATTAGACAGAATGAGTCACACTGGGGAGCTCCTGTCTTATTTGTTAGAAAGAAAGATGGATCCATGAGGTTATGTATCGACTACCGAAAGCTGAATCATGTTACAATCAAGAACAAATATCCATTGCCGATGATCGATGACCTCTTTGATCAATTGAGAGAGGAACAACACTTTTCTAAGATCGATCTGAGGTTGGGGTACCACTAGTTGAGGATACAGGAGTCTGATATGTAAAAGATAGCCTTCAGGACGCGATATGGTCATTTTGAGTTTATCGTGATGCCTTTTTGGGTTGACCAATGCTCTAGCCACATTCATGGATCTCATGAACAGAGTCTTTAGCCAGTTCTTAGATCAGGTTTTTGTAGTTTTTGTGGATGACATTTTGATATATTTCCGTACAGATGCTGAGCACGAGCAACACTTGCATATAGTCTTGGAGATCTTGAGAAAGAACCAGTTATATGCCAAGTTTAGCAAGTGCAAGTTCTAAATGAAGAAGGTCAAGTTTCTTGGCCATGTAGTCTCAGCTGAAGCGATAGTAGTGGACCCAGAGAAAGTACAGGTAGTATCCGCCTGGAAGCACCCACCACAGTTATAGCAATCATGAGTTTTCTTGGGTTAGCTGGATACTACCACAACTTTATTAAAGATTTCTCTGAGATAGCGGGTCCAATGACAAAGTTGACTAGGAAAGGAGATAAGTTCATTTGGAAGATTAGTGTGAGAACTCCTTTCAGAAATTGAAGAAACTACTGACTATAGTACCAGTTCTTATCACACTAACCCATGGTGTGAAGTACAACCTATGCACAGATGTATCACTCAGCAGATTAGGTGTAGTAGTGATGTATGAGGGACAGCCAATGGCATATGCTTCACGATAGCTGAAGCCACATGAACAAAATTACTCCACACATGATATGGAGCTTGTAGCGATCGTGTTTGCAATTAAGATTTGGAGGCATTATCTTTACAGTGAGAACTTTGATTTATATTTAGACCATAAGAACCTCAAGTACATCTATACTCAGAAGGAGTTGAATCTTCGCCAAAGGAGATGGCTAGAGTTCTTGAATGATTATGACTTTTAGCTGCACTACCATCCAAGCAAGGTGAATGTGGTTGCTAATGCACGTAGTAGAAAATCTAGCAGGAAGGATGAAGAGATTGCACAGATGTGTTAGTTGATGAGTCAGTACAATTTGAATATAGACACAGATGAGAGACAGACCTATTTGTATGCAGTGACTTGCAAGCTAGACATTATACGCCAGATCAGGGAGGAGCAGAATACTGATAAATAGATTTTGGATCTGATTGAGGGAATCAGATAGGGCAAACATACAGATTTTTGGCTTGATTCAGATGGTGCATTGAGATTGGGGGACAGACTCTATGTTTCTAGCTCTAGAAAGGTGAAAGGAACCCTACTAGATGAGGCACAATAGACCAGATACACTATGCATCCAGGTTAGGATAAGATGTATCAGAATTTGAAGAAAACCTTTTGGTGGAGAGGGATGAAGCGAGACGTTGCCCAATATGTCTCCTGGTGTCTGACTTGTCAGCAAGTGAAAGACAAGTAGAAGAAGCCATCAAGCTTGTTATAGCCACTTTCGATACCTGAATGGAAGTGGAACACTATTGTGATGGACTTCGTCAACGGCATGCCGAGAAGTCTAAGAGGAGAAAACATTATATGGGTCATCGTGGATTGATTGATGAAGGTAGCGTACTTCTTACCTATTCGATCCACTAATATAGTGAGTAGATTGGGTGAGTTGTATGTTAGAGAGATCGTGCGACTACATGGTGTTCTCAGGACTATTGTGTCAAACAGATTCTAGATTTACATCTCAATTCTGGCAAAGCTTGCAGAAGGAATCAAGAAGCAGACTCACCATGATCACAACATTCCATCCACAGATAGATGGGCAGTCTAAGAGGGTCATTCAGATACATGAAGATATGCTTGGAACATGTGCCATAGATTTCAGAGGTAATTGGAGCAAACATCTACATTTAGCTGAGTTTGCCTATAATAACAACTATCAGACAAGCATCAAGATGGCTCCATATGAGACGCTCTATTGCAAACCCTATACATCACCATCTTGCTAGGCAGATTTTGAGGACCAAGTACTCCCTAGATTCGAGTTGATTAAGGAAATAAACTTGCAAGTTAAGCAAATCCAGAAGAGGCTAGCTACAACATAGAGCAGACAGAAGAGCTATGCTGACAGGAGGAGGAAACTCATAAAATTCCCAGCAAGTAATCAAGTTTTCTTGAAAATCAGCCCATAGAAGGGGATTCATCAGTTTGGAGTGAAAGGGTGTAACATCCCAACCCCTGTATCTTTAAGCATTGGACAGGACGGCCATTGTCTTGACAGTGGACTAAACCAAATGGCGAGTCAGGTCGGTGTTACATTTACAAGTGACACATACTTGAGTTTCTTTCTATTTCAGTTATTTCATACCATGATTGTATTTAATAGAACATAACTTAAATTTAAGAATTTAATAAGGCAATAGTATAAGAAATAACTGAAATTCATAAACTCAATTAATTAAATAAAATTAAGTACGTAATTTGATCTTAAAAAAAAACTATTACCGCGAAAGATTCAAAACTTGGGCAACATGCTCTTACATAGAAATTAAAAGCTTTTTAAATAAAAGAACCTAACTAATTTTCATGGTCTTCATGTAAATTAATTACTTGAAAAATAAAAGGAAGGGGTGAACACATAGCCCAGTGGATTTTTCTAAAAATATAAATCATTATTTCAATTTAAACAAGCCAAGCATATTAAACACTTTTGTACATTAGGTGATTCAAACAAATTTCTTATTTATAGTTGACATTCGGACCAAAAGAGTTTAATCTCTGTGTTCCGCATCGTAGGGAGAGAGGATGACAAACGGAAACTTAAACCCCAGTTCACTCTTGGAAACCCAGTTCAAAATCGTTAATGGTAAACCGGCAAGCCGGGCCGGGGGTGGAACACACACAATGACACTATGCAGTCCATCATCACGCCGATACGTGGATTGAATCATTATTTAATATTTTCTTAGTGATAAAACACACAATATCGGATTAAACCATCGATGCAACATAAATCATCAAATATTTATTCATGGCACAATTCAAGCATATGCATCATTATTCTTGATTTCTAAACACGCATAACATGTATATCCATGTCACATCAAATAAATAAAGCATGCATATTTAGAACATATATTCAATCATTCAACTTCAAAACATCATTACTTATGCAAGACTTATTCAAATTAAAATAAAGAAGTAAAAGTTAGAAATCACTTCCACAGAAGCCTAATCATCGCAACCAACCCATAATTAAGTCCTTTAAATTTCATAATTAATTCTACTTAATTTGAAATTTTCATTTAAATATCAAATTAAGGCTTCATTTGCACCTATAAATTTCTTAAAAATTTCAAAGTTGATTCACTTTACGTATTTCACTTTAATTTCATTAAATTTGTTTATCTTTAATTATTTTACTATTTTGGATTATTACAACCTACCCTCCTTAAAATAGTTTCTTCCACGAAATTTATACTTATTCACTTGTGTGTCGTTTGTTAGGTATTTCTAGTAAATGGTTTGGGTTTGACTAGGTTGGTATGCCCAAGGGTCTTGCAACTTTAATGGTACACTAGAAATTCTAAAGGAAATAAATTTCATTAATAGAGATAATTGGTACAAAGCCTTATTTCGACTTAAAATTCATAAATGCTAACATATACCAATCTAAAGGTTTCCCTAAAACTACTCATATTCAAAATTAGTTCATTTGTCCTAACATTTGACTATGAGGGTTTCCACTGATGGTCTTGATCTTCTTGAGCTTCAATAACTAACATTCTAGCTTAGTTCTCATCGTAACCCTTATTGTCTTGAGGCTGAGGAGCTTGAGCAGGTGCAGTTGGACAATTTCTGGCAAAATGACCCCTTTGTCTGCACACATAACACAACCCTTGTCTCTTAGCCTGCTTCTTTTGTTCTTTTTCAGTTTGGTGAGTTTGTTTCTGTTTCTTGCTTTCCTTTCCCGTCTTTTGATCACTTTGTGGTTTCTTGCTTTTATTCCTAATGGATCGTTTGAAGTGGATATCCTTTTTCATTGAATTAATCTCAACTGTCATTCCTTTGGGCATAGTTAGTCTTAGAGGAACAACTAGCTCATTGATTCCCACTTTTAGTTCATCTTAAACCTCAAGTTGTGGCTGTAGAGCCCTCATCACCTGCTTGACCACCTGTCGAATGATTTCTTCCATTATCTCTGGTGATAGGATGAAAGCTGCTACCACATCTACCCCTTGGTTACTCTAATAAAGTGTATTGGTGTTTTCTTGGATTCCTTTCATTATCTACAAGCCAAAGCCACTTTAATATCCCACAAGGTACCATAGAAGTTTCAATTAGGACATTCATCGAGGGTACTCACCCATCTTTTCTCATCTTCGGGATACTAAATGTTTTTCCCGACTTGAGAAATGGTCATCTTTCCTACATTATATGTTGTATCCGTTTCCTCAAATTTTGTTTCATTCGTACTATCATGACTCTAAATTTATGTCTCTAGGTTCTCGATTTGTTTAGTAGCCTAAAGGTTTTTCTTCTAGGTTCTTTTCATGCATGGGTACAGGATTTGGTTTCAAAGCAAATAAACATTACAGCATGCATATCACACAATCACACAATCACGCTAGCACAACAAGGTCCCAAGCTTCCACCTAAGCTTTCAGGTTCAAGTATCCCATACCACTCTACCACTTCCACATAGGCTTTCACTTAGAATAGAGCCGCACCCAATCAATTTCGCAAATTGCTCGATAACTAAGGTTTCCGAGCCCACTATACTCCACCGTTCCATACCAACGAGCATAAAAAAACCCGTTCAGCCAGAGTTACTAATCATTCGCCACACATGGTCCATCATTCTCCATTTCCAAGCTTTCTCTATACCCCTGAATTCCTATGCATCCCATACTACATAGAAACCGAAAGATACAGAAGCTTCCCGGTCTCGTGTCCTGATCAAACAAATTTTTGTTTTCACACAAGTTTTTGTCTCTAGCCTATGCCCTAGAGATTTATGTTTTTGATCTACTGTGCCACCCCTGGCTACACCACATTTCTACCTAGGGTCTTTCTCTGGACCTAGGGTTCAATCTGGTTGACTCACAACCTCTGTCTAGTCAAGATACCATATTTGGCATCTTTTTTGACTTCTATTCACTTTCGTGCCCTAATTTTCTACCTTCTAGTTTTCTTTTATAGAAAATAAGAGTGTTCTTTAACACCGACTACTCATATAAGCTGGTGGGATAACCTCAAGATCGGGCGACGAGACCGAGATCTGCTTAGCAACCGCGCTTTCTAAGGCGGGGTAACCCACCTCCCTTTCAATGTTTAGATTTACTCGGGACAAGGCTTACCCACTATCAACTCAACTTGTAGTCTTTGTGTCCAAACAAAACAGTTCAAAGTATATTTTTCCTTTTTGAAAACACTTTTTAAAACATTTTTCAAGTTCAAAAATAGAAGGTAGGGCATTCAAGATTCGATTCAATTCAAAGTGAAACCCTAATTTGAGTTTCTAATTCTAGTCAAACAACCACCTTTGTAACACCCCAAACCCCGTATCTTTAAGCATTGGATATGACCACCATTCCCTTGATGATGGACAAAACCAAACGACGGGTCAGGCCGTTGTTACATTTACAAATACACAACTTACATCACTTTCTATTTCAATTATTTCATGCCTTAACTTTATTTGACAGTACATAATTTAAATTTCAGAAATTGATAAGGCAATAATATAAGAAATAACTTAAATTCATAAACTCAATTAATTAAATAAAATTGAGTGCATAATTTGATCTTGAAGAAAAATATTACAGTAGAAGATTCAAAACTTGGGCAACATGCCCTTACATAAAAATTAAAAACTTTTTAAATAAAAAGAACCTAACTAATATTCATGGTCTTCATATAAATCAATTACCTGAAAAATAGAAGGAAGGGGTGAGCACATAGCCTAGTGGATCTTTCTAAACATTTAAATCATCATTTCAATTCAAACAAACCAAGCATATCAAACACTTTTGTACATTAGACGATTCAAACAAATTTCTTATTTATGGTTGACATTCGGACCGGAAGAGTTTAATCTCTGTGTTCCACATCGTTGGGAGAGAGAATCACTCTTGGAAACTCAAACCCAATATCTATGCAGTGGGATCACTCTTAGAAACCTAGTTCAAAATCATCAAAGGTAAACCGGCAAGCCGGATCGGGGGTGGAACACACACGATGACACTTTGTAGACCATCATCGCGTCGGTACGTGGATTGAATCATTATTTAATCTTTTCTTAGTAATAAAACACACCATATCAGATTAAACCATCGATGCAACATGTACATAACATGAATTATCAAATATTTATTCATGGCATAATTCAAGCATATCATGCATCATTATTCTTGATTTCTAAACATGCATAACATGTATATTCATGACATATCAAATAAATAAAACATGCGTATTTAAAACATATATTCAATCATTCAGCTTCAAAACATCATCACACATGCAAGACTTATTCAAATTAAAATAAAGAAATAAAAGTTAGAAATCACTTCCACCTTAAATACATCTCTTCTGTACACCTCTAAAATTCAGCAGAGTTTTGTTACTTCAAAGCTTTCAAATACTCAAGAACTTTCAAAAACACTCAAGAACAGTTCAAGATTACTCAAGAATTGATGGGATTGCCACAAAGAAGGTCAAAGAGAGTCAAAGAGGGACTTGTATGCTCTTGACTTGGGATGAAAACAATGTGAGCACTAGGGGTCCTTTATATAGAGTTTAAGATGGCATAGATTGGTAAGTTTTTGGTGTTCTCCTTGTAGGAAACTTGCTAATAATTCAAATTTTCATGCCCCCCAAACATAGGAAAATAGCAAGTGTGTTTAAAATTTAGAAACCAAATTTTCAAATTTTTTAAGATTTTTTTGAATTTTTTTATTGGATTTTTTGTTATTTTTCGATTTTTTTTTCAAAGCCTCGAATTTGGATCGTTGATGATCCTCGATCGCAACACTCAGATCACGGTTATGATTTACGAAATTGCTATGGGTCGTCGAATCGTCTTCGAATGCATCAACAGTTTATGATCAACAAAACGTATCTGATTTGAACCATTGGATCTTCCTCAAGCGCAACAAACGTTTCGCTGATACCACCTTTGTAATATCCCAACCCCCGCATCTTTAAGCATTGGACGCATGCGGGCGAAGGAAATGCATTTCAAGTACCGGTGGTACTAGAGAACCTCCGATTCAATGCAAAACTGTTTTTCAAGTTATAGCAAAACAGAGCCACATCCAGTAGTTGCACATGGGCGAAAGCCTTCAGTCTTATTGTTTTGTTCCCGAACAATGAAATATTTGGTACGTGAATCCACCATCTGATATTCTGATATATCATGACCAATGTTACAAGCTTCTGGAATTCAATGGGATCTCTGTTTCCCAGGGTCAGACTACTCCAGAAGATCAGCATCTACCTCATGACCACCATTCTCTTGACAGTGGACTAAACCAAACGGTGGGCGGGGTCAGTGTTACGTTTACAAGTACACAACTTGTATCACTTTCTATTTCAATTATTTCATGCCTTGATTATATTTAGCAGTACATAACTTAATTTAAGACTTTCATAAGGCAATAGTACAAGAAATAACTAAAAATCATAAACTCAATTAATGAAATAAAATTGAGTACATAATTTGATCTTGAAGAAAAACTATTAGAGCGGAAGATTCAAAACTTGGGCAACATGCCTTTACATAGAAATTAGAAACTTTTTAAATAAAAGACCCTAACTAATATTTATGGTCTTCATGCAAATAAATTACCTGAAAAATAGAATGAAGGGTGAGCACATAGCCCAATAGATCTTTTTAAACATTTAAATCATTATTTCAATTCAAACAAACCAAGCATATCAAAAACTTTTGTACATTAGGCGATTCAAACAAATTTCTTATTTATGGTTGACATTCGGATCGAAACATTTTAATCTCTGTGTTTCACATCGTTGGGAGAGAGAATCACTTTTGGAAACTCAAACCCATTATCTATGAAGTGGGATCACTCTTGGAAACCCAGTTCAAAATCATCAAAGGTAAGCCGGCAAGCCGGATCGGGGGTGAAACACACACGATGACACTATGCAATCTATCATCACGCCAGTACGTGGATTGAATCATTATTTAATCTTTTCTTAATGATAAAACACACAATATCAGATTAAACCATCGATGCAATATGTACATAACATGAATCATCAAATATTTATTCATGGCACAATTCAAGCATATCATGCATCATTATTCTATGCATAACATGTATATTCATGGCACATCGAATAAATAAAGTATGCATATTTAAAACATATATTCAATCATTCAACTTCAAAACATTATCACACATGCAAGATTTATTCAAATTAAAATAAAGAAGTAAAAGTTAGAAATCACTTTTACCTTAAATACGTCTCTTCTGCACACCTCTGAAATCCAGCAGAGTTTTGTTACTTCAAAGCTTCCAAACACTCAAGAACTTTCAAGAACACTCAAGAATAGTTCAAGATCACTCAAGAACTAAGGGGATTACCAAGAATAAGGCTAGAGAGAGTTAAGAGGGACTAGTATGTTCTTGATTTGGAATGAACACAATGAGAGCATTAGGGGTCCTTTATATAGAGTTTAGAATGGTATAAAATGACAAGTTTTTGGTGTTCTTCTTGTAGGAAACTTACTAATTATTCAAATTTTCGTGCCCCCCAAGTATAGGAAAATAGCAAGTGTGTTTAAGAAATTTAGAAACACAATTTTTGAATTTTTTTGGAATTTTTTCATTATTTTTGGTTATTTAATCTTGGTTTAATCAGAGAATAAATCCGGGATTAATAACCAAAAATAATGAAAAAATCTGAAAAAAAAATCCTAAAAAAATCAGAAAAAATTTCAAAAAAAATTTGAAAATTGTGTTTCTAAATTTCTCAAACACACTTACTATTTTCCTATACTTGGGGGACACGAAAATTTGAATAATTAGTAAGTTTTCTACAAGAAGAACACCAAAAACTTGTCATTCTATACCATTCTAAACTCTATATAAAGGACCCCTAATGTTCTCATTGTATTCATCCCAAATCAAGAGCATACTAGTCCCTCTTGATTCTCTCTAGCCTTTTTCTTTGCAATCCCCTTAGTTCTTGAATGATCTTGAACTGTTCTTGAGTGTTCTTGAGTGTTTGGAAGCTTTGAAGTAACGAAACTCTGCCAGATTTCAAAGGTGTGTAAAAGAGACGTATTTAAGGTGGAAGTGATTTCTAACTTTTACTTCTTTATTTTAATTCTGAATAAATCTTGCATGTGTGATGATATTTTGAAGTTGAATGATTGAATATATGTTTTAAATATGCATGTTTTATTTATTTGATGTGTCATTAATATACATGTTATGCATAGAATAATGATGCATGATATGCTTGAACTATGCCATGAATAAATATTTGATGGTTCATGTTATGTACATGTTGCATTGATGGTTTAATCTGATATTGTGTGTTTTATCACTAAGAAAAGATTAAATAATTATTCAATCCACGTATCGACGCGATGATAGACTACATAGTGTCATCGTGTGTGTTCCACCCCCCGATCCGGCTTGTCCGCTTACCTTTGATGATTTTGAACTAGTTTCCAAGAGTGATCCCACTTCATAGATATTAGGTTTGAGTTTCTAAGAGTGATTTTCTCTCCCAACAATGTGGAACACAGAGATTAAAATATTTCGGTCCGAATGTCAACCATAAACAAGAAATTTGTTTGAATCGCCTAATGTACAAAATTTTTTGATATAATTGGTTTGTTTGATATGAAATAATGATTAAAATGTTTAGAAAGATCCACTGGGCTATGTGGTCACCCCTTCCTTCTATTTTTCAAGTAATTAATTTACATGAAAACCATGAATATTAGTTAGGTTCTTTTATTTAAAAAGTTTCTAATTTTTATGTAAGGGCATGTTGCCCAAGTTTTGAATCTTTCGCTGTAATAGTTTTTCTTCAAGATCAAATTATGTACTCAATTTTATTTAATTAATTGAGTTTATGAATTTCAGTTATTTCTTGTACTATTGCTTTATGAATGTCTTAAATTTAAGTTATGTACTATTAAATACAATCAAGGCATGAAATAATTGAAATAGAAATTGATGCAAGTTGTGTACTTGTAAATGTAACACTAGCCCAGCCCGCTGTTTGGTTTAGTCCACTGTCAAGAAAATGGTGGTCATGACCAATGCTTAAAGATGCGGGGATTGGGGTGTTACAATGAGTAACATCACTAAGTGTAGACGTGTATTAAAATACTTAAAATGTGGGCATGTGACCCTTATTTCCAATGGAATGTGATAAGATGAATAGTCATTCCATCCTAAAATAGGAGTGTTTTAATGAAAAATATTAAGGGCATAAAACCCCTTTTGGTCAAATATACAACACTAATAAGACACTGTTTGAAACACTTAATGGTTGTAAGTGATTGAATTTGGGTATACTTTTGATTTGAATTAGTAATTTAGTAGTTTGGTGAATGATCCACTGAGTTATATGCTCACCCGTCTCTTGTTAACATTTTTAGGAAATTGAATATGATGATAATGATAATATGATAATATTTATATTTAGAAAGTTTCTATTTTTTAAAAGTTTCTTTTTTTTTCAATGTAAAGGTCTGTTGCCCACTTTAAATTTATTTGACTTCCACTGAATTTTATTTCAATTTTTAGAAGTTATATACTCTCTTTCAAGTTCTAACTATTTGAATTAAAGCATGTAATCTTTTACTTATTTGAATAAAAAAAAGTTTAAAGTATTTACTCTTTTATTTTATTAAGTAAATAAAGAGTAAATATTTCTTTTATCTCTATTGTAATAGTCTTATTAAAATTAAAGTAAAATAATTGGGTTGTGTACTCATTGAAAAATAATAAGAATTAAGATAATAGAAAGTGATGCAAGTTGTGTACTTGTGAATGTAACATAGGACCAACCCGCATTGTGGTTGAGCTTAAACCTATTTCTAGGGGGTTGGGGTGTTACAAAGGTGGTATCAGAGCCTAAGCATTAGTTGTTGGGCCAAAATTAGAAAGTTTTCTCTAATACCAAGTGCGGTATAAGAGTTTTGGATTAGGTGCTTTGGCTAAAAATAGAAAGTCAAGCCTAAACATGTATTGTTTGGCTAAAATTGGAAAGTTTAATCTTACACCAATAATGGTATTAGATTTAGAAAGTAATAACTCAATTGGATTTGACCTATACTTTGAGTTGAAATCAAAATGCCCTACCTTTTATTTTGAATTTGAAAACTATTCTGGAAACTATTTTTGAAAAAGAAAGATATGTTTTGAAATGATTTGTTTGGATACAAAGACTGTAAGTTGAGCTGATAGTGGGTAAGTCTTGTCCCGAGTAAAGTTAAACATGGAAAGGGAGGTAGGTTATCCTGCCCTAGAAAGCATGGTTGCTAAGCAGACTTCGGTCTCATTGCTCGATCTAAAGGTTATCCCACCAGCTTGTACGAGTAGTCTGAGTGTAAGAACACCTTTACTTTCTATAAACGAAAATTATAAGGTAGAAAATTAGGGCAAAAAACTGACTCGAAGTCGAAAAGGATGCCAAAAATGGTGTCTTGACTAGACAGAAGGTTATGAGTCAACCAAATTGAAACCCTGGGTCTAGGGGAATGACCTTAAGTAGAAATATGGGTGGACCCATGGATCAAAAGCATAAAACTTTAAGACATAGGTTAGAAACTAAAAATGTGTGAGAATTGAATCTTGGTTGGTTAGGACACGAGATCAGGAAGATTTTATGACTTTGGTTTCTATGTGGTATGGGATGCATAGGAATTCGGGGTCATGGAGGAAGCTTGGACTTGGAGACTGACAAACCATGTTTAATGAATAATTGGTAACTTGGAGGAACTTGTTTTTCTATGCTTGGTTGGTATGGGATGGTCAGGTATAGTGGGCTTGGGAAACTTCAATTATTGAGACATTTATGAAATTGTTTCGGTGTAGCAATATTCAGAGTGAAAGTCTAAATGGAATGGCTAGAGTGGTATGAGTCACTTGAACTTGGAAGCGTAGATGGAAGCCTAGAATTTTGCTACGCCAGTGTGAAATTGTTTGATTGTATAATTGTTTGAAAAGCGTGGTTGATTTATTTATATGTATGTCATATGAAACCAAACCTTATACCCAAGAACAAAAAGAACCTAAAAGCGTAAACTAATAGGTCACTAAATAAATTGAGAACTTAAAGACTTGAATTTAGATTCATGATAGTATGAACGAAAGGAAAGGCTAGGAAATATGAACTTGATGAATGAATATGGACGAGACAACTATCTTCTCAATATGGAAAAACATTTTGTATTCCAAGGATAAGGGAAGACGAATTGTGTGCCCTAGATTATGATTTTCTTAATCTTTCATTGTGATACCTTATCGAATATTGAAATGGCTTTTGACTTGGAGATATTGGCTGGATCCAAGAGATACACTACCAGAGTTGCCACATCTGGCAAAGACATCTTAGAAAAGGCCACAACTCTAGAACAAGAGCTCAACTTGGAACAAGGGTTGAGGGGGAAGAATAAGAGGCCCAGGAATGAAAAAGATCAAGTGTAACAACCCGAACACCTCGAATGCAAATTTAACCCAGGAATCCCCCTAGAGTTGGACCAATATGGGATATTACATCAAGGGGCTCAGAAGAAAAGCAAGAGTGGTGGGCAGGCACCACAGAAATAGGGATAGAACAAAGACGAGTCAAGGGATCAAAGAAAGAGACAAGGGTTGTGCTACGTGTACAGGCAGAGATGTCATATAGCCCGAAATTGTCTAACTCCACCAACTTAGGCTGTAACACCCCAACTCTCAATTAGACCTCCCATTACTTTTATGGGTCGTCACCCATTGAGAATTGAGATGCTACTTAAAATCTTCTGTCAAATCTTTTTCTTTAGTTTCAAATTTCAATCAGGTAATTCTAACAAATGTCTAGAAACACGTTTTTGATAAAATAAATATCAACTGGATTTCTGCAGTTATGTAAAACAACTAACTAAGAATTGAAAATCATAAATTACAAATTACACAGCAAAGTCACTTCAAAAACTTTTATTAAAACAATAATTGTTAAACATATAGTATCATTCAAAGATATAATCAACTGAAATTCAAAATCAAAATAAATTTGTAAAATAGTGAAATTAAATTCAAATGAAAATTATACATGAGGTTATGTTACAATGAAGTAAATAAAATACAACCTCTAAAGCCACCTATCCCGGACGTCCTCCTCATGAGGTGTCCAATAGAAAATGCAAGTCTTCTGACCTAAACTACTGTGCACTACGTCCAAGTATTCCTGAAAAATGAAATGGGAGTGAGCTCGAAAGCCCAGTGGATCATTCCTACACATCACATGCATTATACAGATCAAAATCCAAAACATTACAAACACTTCCAAATATTAGGCGTTTCAAACATTCATTTAGTTTTAGTCGAAGTCTGAGACCGAAAGAGGGTTGAGATGTCTCTAGGTATTCCTCATGATCTCCACTAATCATAGAGAGTCTCGAGTACCATCTAAAATTAGTCATGTCTCATTATTAAAAGTATCACAGCCTAAGAGAGAGTACTTACTGCAGCTCGTACCATCTCCCAAAGACTTCGAGCTGTCGCAAGCAACTCAATAATGGGAATACCTACGATCTGTCTTGTAGCTCGTTGATCTCAAGTGGTAGCATATAGGAGATACTACCTCGATCCGCTTCAGGCTTATTAATCGCACCGATACGTAAATTCTTAATAATCCTTCGTCTTATTTTAGTTTCATACATAAATTCAATCACACCAAGCATTTCACAATCCAATAGAATTTTTAAGATAATTATGAAGTTCAAATATTAATTTCAACTAATTTACGATTATTCCAAAATTCTAGAATTTTATAAAGTCAAATTAATACAATTTCTAAGTCTTCTAAATTTCTCAATTTAAAAATAAAACTTTTATAATTAATTTCCAAGCTTCTAAGACTTATTCATTTTTCCAATCCTAATCTAAAAGATTAATTGATTTAATTTATTAAATCAAGCAATCCTTATGTTTAATAATTAATAAATGATCCAATATTAAATTTATTTAATTTGAATTATTAAATAATTTTTTGAATTAATTTTCATAATCGATTTAATAAATCTCTATTTAAATAAGAAGATTTTTAATACTTTCTATTTGCATCTTACTTCTAAATAAACTTTGATTTTCAATATTCCAAACCTTGAATTTTCAAAGCTTTGAAGTTCCTATTCTAAGTATCTATCAAATTTTACAAGCATTGAAATTAATATTTTTACTAAAATATTTAACAACGCCTTAAATTTTTAATTTTATTTTATTTTTGCATCTAAAATCATTTAAAAATAAATTTTTATACTATCTAAAATTTAAAAGTCTAAATCTTTACCTCGCCGTCGTCTTCTTCACGTGAACGACGCCAACGACGAACTCACACCCAACGCAATCACATTCAGCAACTCAATTTGCCGTCAAGCAATTCAATTCACGTTCAACCACCTCAATCTAGCCAAAACAAGAAACTAAAATCAAATACCAACCCAAAATCACAAAATCTAAAGATAATGTCCAATTCACACATCACGGTCCTCAAAACCCCACAAATCCGTTTCTCAAAATCTTGTTCATCTTCTCCTGTTTCGATCCAAGGCTAGCACAGCTGATTTCCAACAACATACACCTCAAGGTTAGCACATCAGAAAAATCCCAAATCATTTCATTTTCTTCATCGTTCTTCACAATTAGCCACTACCACAAAACCCGAACCCCCAATCACAAGAGCTAAAAACACCACAAACCAGAAAATCAATCATCCAAGTTCTTTGTTCATCACGGCACAAACCAGAAAAATCACACACATCGAGATTTAAATTAGAAATTTAAGCCAAAATTGTGCATCAACTCCCCTGTTTTTCACCACCGAAAACCAAAAATCAAAAATTTTCAGCTACTTGCTTCTTTATCCTTGTTGAACGCACCAACCCAAACCACAAGAAAATATAAAAAATCATGTTTTCTTGTTCTTCCTCTTCATAGACTGACGACAAAGAATGACCAGCCATGGATGGATTTTTCGTTCTTTATCATCACGGACCAGCGATCACAAACCAAACCACACACCACGGAGCACACAGAAAACCCCCAAATCGTGCCCAGATTTCTCCTTTGCGGCCAGCAACCGTGATTTCTCACCATCTTGCCACATCTTCTTCGTTTTCAGCTCACCCAAGCAAAACCAGCAAAAGCCCTTACGTTGTTCTTCGTTCTAATTCTTGTTTGCATCATCTTCCTCTCCAATTAAGCGTCAAAAACTAGGAAATTTCAGCCCATAATTTGGTTTCTTCCTCTATTTCTATCCATGGCCAACAACAGCAGCAGCAGTTGTAACAACCCTCTTCTTCATCTTCTTCGCTTACCCCTTCGACGGTCAACCGAGTAACAGCAGGAAATCAGATTTTGATTTCGTCCCAAACACCCCAAAGAAAACCCAAATCAGATTCTTCATCCAGATTTTTCCTCTCCGTTCCTGATTCTTCTAATTTTCTAGAGTTGTCTGTCCTTCTAGCAATTTCATTTCTTTTCTCTTTTCCTGTTCTTGCTTGTCCTCCAAAACAGAGCACGGCTCTGTTCTTCTTCATTCTTACCCTTCATTCTTCTTAGTTCCGGATTTTTCCTACATTTTCCCTTTATTTCTAATCTTAATTTATAAAATTTCTTTTGACTTCTTTCAAAGAATATGAGATTTTAGATTTTATTTTAGATTTTATTATATATATATATATATATATTTCCTTAAATAGATTGCAGATCGTAATCCACTAACATTTCGATTTTTATTGACTAATGTGTTATTTATTTTATTTTATGTATTTTAATTTTTTCTAAAAAAAATTATTTATTTATTTATTATTTTATCATTTTTTCTAAAGCATTGTTAATTCTAAAGTCTATATATTTATTTATTATTTATTTTTCGTAAAACCTATTATTTTTATTTATTTTTTGTTATTTTATTTTAAATTCTCATTTTTTTCTGCGAATAATATTTTATTTTATGCTTACTCGCGATGTAGCGCGCTCGTAAATTTTTGGGGTATTACATAGGCCCCCTAGCAACAACAAAACAGTCAAGGAGGAGGTTAGAACGTGTAATACCCTGAAAACACCATATTTAATTAAATGAAATTTAAGATCAATTGAATAAAATTGGGAGCAAAATGAAACTGGGCTCATTTCAAGGCTAAATTTGGCAGGTTTCCAAAAGTCTCATTTTGTGATCCTTAGGGACCCAAAACAAGTTGAAACGAAGTAAAGTGACATAAACTAATTAATTGGACAACATAGCAAAAAATTAGAATAATTGGTCAAGATTAGGGTTTTCATTTGTCAAACGCCCTTCAGGGGGTCATAATTAGAAAGAATTGACATTTAGGGTAATTCGGGGAATCGAAATGAAATTGGATGACATGAACTAACACAATAAACATAATCTCCAAAAATCAAGACAATTGACTAAGATTTGGATTTTCATTTCATAGTGCCTTCAGGAGGTTCCAAATAAAGAAAGCAAGGAAGGAAAGTTTCCAAGAGCACATATGAGACATCCTGTTTGAATTAGAATGTGATTTAAACCTCTTTTGTGTTCACACATAGTTAGGAAACAAGATTGTACTCATATCTTTTGAATTAAAAAGTCATATTGGTCCCACTTGCCAACCATGAGCACACTTGTCCTCTTTATACAAACTGTCCCATCAGTATTTGGAAACTTGCCCAAACGTTGTGAGATGCCCAAGTTGCCCAAGACAGCACAAGATGTTCACTTATGCTTATTAAAAATCTATATAAAACCCCTCTTGCTCACATTCCTCTCATCCTAAAGCAAATAGTTGATATTTCCTTCTTTGTTTGTTCTTGACCTCTTCTTGGTACCTCTTCTCATTCTCTTTTCTCTCTTGTGTGAGAAGTTATGATTTCAATGTTTTAGGGAGTAGTTTGAAGTGATTTTTGCTAGTGTTTGAAAGTACTAGACGTTGGAAAACTTTGCTGAATTTTTGGGGAAAGAACCACTAATAAGGTGAAAGTGACTTCTAGAATACCCTTGTTCTTATTCAAATTTGTAGCATGTTCATTGCTTGTGTGATTTCTTTGAAAACAAAAGGCTTCAATTTCAGTATTTTAAAACCTCTTTTCAGTTTTTAGATTTGATTCATGTTTATGCGTTTGTCATACTCATACCATGTTAGTATCATACTTAGGCTTTATTTCGTAATATGACACATGTTTTTGGACGTTCCATACTTGATTTTCACTTTTGATTATGATCTGAATTTTATTTGTCATAGTTCATATTCTAAAATTAGCTTTTATGAATCATGGACATGAGATTAACATAAGAAGATGGAGATAACAACCATGTACCATCATGGTAAACTTGTGGGATTACTATGGATGTTCTTTTCATATGATTTGTTCATATGGTTTTAAGACTAAAGTACTTGGTTGGTAGGTAAGTGTCCCTAAGTTCAAAAAGTCTAATGAAATTGGCAAAGACATGTGATATTTCACTTTAAGGAGATACTTCGTTAAAACCATTTTGGTCTAAATCTCAACGTGAAACAATTTGATGCTTGAAACGTTGAATATATGGAAGTAATTGAATCATGAATGTGTTATTAGTTTGAATATGAATAATGGTTGTTTGAAAATGATCCATTAAGCTTTGTGCTCGCCCCTTCCTCTCTTATTTTTTAGAAAATTGAATCTTGAAGACTATGAAAATATGATAGTAGTTATATTTAGAAAGTTTCTATTTTTGAAAAGTTTCCCTTTTAATATAAAGGCATGTCGCCCAATTTTAAATAAGACTTCCGCTGAATTTTTATTTTTAAATTTTGAGTTACGTACTCCTGATTATGAATTCAATAATGTACTTCTTTATTTTCTTTAATAAATAAAGAGTTAGAAGTATTTATTTTTCTACTTGTAATGCCTTATTGAATTTAAAATTGATCAAATTGGGTGAAGCACTCATAAAAGATTCAATAAGAGTAAGAATAAAGGAATCAAGATGCAACTGTGTACTTATAAATGTAACACAGGACCCACTAGTTGTTGGGCAAAAAAATTAAAAAATTTCCTTTGATACCAAAGGGTATCAGAGCTCAGTTATTGGAAATATTGGGCTAGAAATAGAAAGTTAATCCTAAACATGTGTTGTTTGGCTAGAATTAGAAAGTTTAATCTTATACCAATGGTGGTAGTAGATTTAAAAAGTATTAACTCAATTAGGTTTGACCTTTGTTTTGAGTTGAAATTTGAATGCCTTGCCTTCTATTTTGAAATTGAAAACTATTTTGGAAAGTGTTTTAAAAAAGGAAAGATATGGTTTGAAATGTTTTGTTCAAATACAAAGACTACAAGTTGAGCTTATTAAATTAAAGTTAAATTGTTTAAACCTATTAGCTTGAGTAAACCTATTAACCTTCATCCTCTCCTCCTAGATCAATTCTGAAGAGAACTTGGCAAGCTCAGTAAATTTCTTCTCGTACTCAGTCAAGGTGAGTTCTTTCTAATTGAGTCTTACAAAGTTTTCCCGTAACTTTCTTAGGGTAGCCTCTGGACATAACTTTTCGCAGAAGATCTCTTTGAACTCTTCCCAGTTCATCTTTTCAACGTCAGTGTTTCTTTCATCAAATGTTCATACTATCATGACTCTAGATTCGGTTTCTAGGTTCTCGATTTATTCAATGGCCTAAAAGTTTTTCTTCTAGGTTCTTTTCATGCATAGGTATAGGATTTGGTCTCAAAGTAAATAAATAGTAAAGCATGCATATCACGCAATCATACAATCAAACAGTTCATGCTAGCACCGCAAAGTTCTAGGCTACCACCTAAGCTTTTAGGTTCAAGTGTCCCATAACACTTTACTCCTTCCACTTTTGCTTTCACCCAAAATAGAGCTACACCCAAACAATTTCGCAAATTATTCAATAACTTAGGTTCCTGAGCCCACTATACCCAATCATCTCATACCAGCCGAGCATGGAGAAACTCGTTCTTCTAAAGTTACTGATTATTCACCACACATGGCCCAGCCCACCTGTGGTTAAGTCAAATTGGAAGTCTTGGGGGTCACGATGTTGTAGAACGATCGTCCTCAAGTCAGGCAACAGCAACAAAACGCCAATTATTGGCAGAACTAAGGTCGGGGCAAAGCCAGGCCAGAGGGTTTGCTGTTGACTCTCAATCAAGAAGATCAAGACCTACCTTAGAAACCCTAGTATAACAATATTAGGAAAGGAAAACTTGTTTTAAATTTAATTAGCGGCGTAGAGTCCTTTACCCAAAATTGTTATATGTTAGCATTTACGAATTTTAGCTTGAATAAGGTTTTGTGCTTAAACTTTTCTAATTAATGAAATTAATTTCCTTAAGAGCTTTTGTGGCTATGTTTTGAATGTTAAGAAAGTGTTAATCACTTAAAATAGCAATCCCAAGGCCTGTCGTATGGCTAAGTCTACTAAGTCAGAGGCGGGATGCTACCAAAGGATTTTCAACCTTAAACGGAAGTACCAGTTAACCAAAGACTTTAAGTTGGGTGTAACCTTGAATGACAAACAAGCATACCTCTATAGCATGTCTTGCCAACAAGATCTAGTACATTAGATCAGGGAAGAACAGAGGCAAGACAAGTGTCTTATAGGCATAATAGAAGGAGTTACATAGGGAAAAAACACTGACTTTACGTTAGACGTTGAAAACACCCTAAGACTCGAGGAAAGGATCTATGTACCTTAGTACAGACAGAGTGAGTAAACTATATTCGATGAGGCTCATTAAACTAAGTATGCGATGCATCTATGTTGAGAAAGTACGAACCTAACCCCTTTCACATCAACCACTAGGAGGAAGTGAATATTCAAGATGATGCTACTTACAAAGAAACAACAGTCAGAACCCACGACCTTAAAGTATAGAGTCTACGAACGAAGAATATTCCATTTGTGAAAGTACTGTGGAAACATCACAAAGTGGAAGAAGCTTCCTAGAAATTCAAAAGCGAGATGAAGACCAAGTATCCACATCTATTCACTAAAAGTCCTTAGTTATGTACAAATTTCGAGGATAAAATTTTTCTAAGGAGGGTAGGACTATGTATTCAATTAAATAAAATTTATCATTTATTCAGTAAAATTTGGGCACAAAATGAAACCAGGCTTATTTTAGGGCTAAATTTGGTAGGTTCTAAAAGTCTTATTTAGTAACCCTTAGGAGTCCTAAACAACCTGAAATGAAACAAAGTGACTTGAATCAACCAATTGAACAACATATCCAAAAAACAGCTCAATTGGTCAAGAATAAGATTCTTATTTGCCAAACACCCTTCAGGGGGTCCAAATTTAGAAAGAATTAACTTTGTGGGTACTTCGGGGAAACGAAATGATCCAAAATGAAATGGGGTGACATGAACTAAAAAAATAAATAACATATCAAAAAATCAGGACAATTCGCCAAGATTTGAATTTTCATATGCCTAGTAACCTCAATGGGTGCTAAATAAGGAAAGTTTTTGAGGAAAAATCACTTTAGGACAAACTATACCTTAAAATGTGCATTAGATTCATGTGATTCCAAAATTATAGCTTATAAATCATAATTCTTTGTAAATAAGGAGATATTGACTTTTATTTGATTTTTGTAAACCCATGAAGTCAAGGCCACCCTAAGCATGTGCAAGTCACATAGGTCGAACACTATGATCATGTGCACCTTCACCCTATCCGAAGCTCCTTGGGATGTTTTCATTGTTTGAACCCATGTAGAATGATCCCATGGACCACACAAATGATTCAATACACTCAGTTATATGAGCTGTCACCTATGGATAGAAATCAAGACAAATGATCCCATGTACCAAAGAAAGTGATCAAGCGTACCATGCACCTTAGTGACATGTGTGTGCTTCACATGTGCCTAATTCCCAATTTAGACGTTACTACTGTGTAAGAGATGCTCACAAGAGAACCCTAGCCATCATATTAAAGAGATTCCATGAGGATTTGCCAAATGAAAGAGAATGGAAAAGTTTCCTAAATCAAAGATTTGCTCCCCTTTTGGCGCCAAATCAAGACTACACAAGGTGGTACTCCAACTTTGGAGTTTGGACTGAATTAGAGAGTTTCCTTTAACCTAGATTACAATCTTAAACTATGATACGGTGTCCTTTCAAAAACTGATTAGCATACTCCTCAAGTTTGACGCCCAAGAATAAGAAATGGAATGTATGCCATATCGTGTTTTTGAGTGATGAACAAGCAAATGACCAAATAAAAAATTTCTATTAGCATCTTTTATCCACTAGGGATGTCCCACACTGATATTAATAACATTCTGATTTTGAAATTATTTTCTAATATTGATTAAGAAATAAGATTGAGAATCAAATCTAGACTCATAAGAAATTGGAAAGCAAAGTGGTCTCATGAGCACAAATGCTAGTCGTCCCCTTTATGCATAGAAACTTGCCCAAATTTAGGGAAAATTGTGTAGCTTATGGAAAGAGTTTTTCATAAAATGACTCTCTGAATTCTTTGTAGTTCATATGTCGTACATTGATGTTCGGATCTACCACCAACTCCTGCCTGGTCCTCTAAACTAATGTGTGGCCAGCATAACTCTGTGGGGTCCTGTAGCCCCTAGCACATCCAGGTGCTCATCTAGCTTTTGTGTAATACCCTGAAAACTCTGCATTTAATTAAATGAAATTCAAGATCAATTTAGTAAAATTGGGTGCAAAATGAAACTGGGCTCATTTCAAGGCTAGATTTGGCAAGTTTTCAAAAGTCTTATACGGTGACCTTTAAGTACCCAAAACAACCTAAAATGAAGTACGGTGACATTAACCAAGTAATTAGACAACATATCCAAAAATTTGAACAATTCGTTAAGATTAGGGTTTACATTTGCCAAATGCCCTTCAGGAGTCCAAATTAGAAAGAATGGGCATTTAGGTTACTTTAAGGAATCGAAATAACCTGAAATGAAACGAGATGACATGAACTAACAAAATAAACAACATATCCGAAAATCAGGACAATTGGCCAAGATTTAGATTTTCATTTCATAGTGCCTTTAGTGGGTTCTTAATAAAGAAGATAAATGAAAACCAATTTGGCCAAACCATATTTTGAAATTCTTAATTTCATGTGATTCCAAAAATATAGGTTATAAATCATAATTCCTTATAAATAATGAGATATTAATTTTTATTTGATTTTTGTTAACCCATAAAGTCATGGCCTCCCTAAGCATGTGTAAGTCACGTGGGTAGAACACCATAATCATGTGTACCCTCACCCTACCCAAATCTCTTAAGGATGTTTCCTTTATTTTAATCCTTGTGAAATGATCCTATGTCCCATGCAAATAATTCAGTAAACCCACATTACTAGACATTTTATATGGTCTAGAAACCATGAGACATGATTTTATATACACCCCCATTTGATTGTGTACACCCACACCCACTTAAGCCAAAATTAGCCCAACCATGTACATGTGTCCATGCACACATGTGAACAACCCTATTTAGATAGTTTCCTAGAACCAAGACAAGCATCTTTGACTATTATATGGTGCCCCCTCAAATATGATAGCGTACACCCATGCTTGATGCCCAAGAAATAAGAAAATGGGAAAGTACCCTTTGTGTGTTTGTGTGATAAGCAGGCAAAGAAACCAAAAAGGAAAGTTTTAATAATCACATATTGGACGTCCCATTTGAATTAGAATATGATTTAAACCTCTTTTGTGTTCACATATAGTTAGAAAACAAGATTGTACTCATATATTTTGAATTAGAAAGCTATAGTGGTCCCACTTGCCAACTAGGAACACACTTGCCCTCTTTATACAAACCATCCCTTCTTGTTTGGAAACTTGCCCAAACTTTGTGAGCTGCCTAAGACTGACTAGGATTTCTCCCTAGTACTCTTGATCATCTATATAAACCCCCTCATGCTCTAATTCTTCTAATCCAAAAGCAAATAGTTGACACTTCCCTCTTTGCTTGTTTTAAGCCCTCTTCTTGGCGTCTCTTCTCATTCTCTTATGTTCACAAGTGATAAGCTTTAATTTTAATCTTCTAGTGAGTTGTTTTGAGTGCTTTTGTTGGTAGTTGAAAGTTCTTGAAGTTCTGAAAGTGGTAGATAAGGGGAACCTCTACCGAATTCAACAAGAAACTTAGATTGAGGTGGAGGGGATTTCTTGAACTTCTATCTTATTATTTCAAGTTCCTCTCATGTTCATGCATGTTCATTTTTAGCTTACAACATGATTTATTTAGTTTTAGCATGATTGATCATATTTAAATTTCAGTTTAGCATGTTCGCGTGTTTTTAATCATTTATGAGATCATACCATGCCTAGAAACCATGCTTAGGTTTGCTTTTAAGTTTTGAAACATGCTATGTGTGTTTTCATGCTTTCTTAAATGTTTAGATTCTTAGATTTAATATTTTGATTTAGTATTATGATTATGTGATTTTAAACATGAGAAAGTAAAGATAAGAACCATTTACTGTCATAGTGACCCGTATGGGTGCTATGGGTGTTCTTAACATATGCTTGGGGTGTGTGGTTGCAAAGTACAACTAAGAGATACTTGGTATGTAGCATCCAATTAAAAGTAACAAAGAAATATCTTTCCACCCTAAAGGGGGATATCTAAATTAAGAGCATCAAGGGAGTAGAACCCCTTTCAGTCATAATGTCAACTTGAACGAATTTGATGTATGAATAACTTAATATTTGAATATGTGTGAATTTGGATGTGTTAGAAATTTGAAATAATAATCTAGTTGTTTGATGGATGATCCATTGGGCTATGTGCCCACTCCTCTCTTTTTAACATTTTTAGGAAATTAAATATGATGGCAATGGAAATCTGATAGTAACTATTATTGGAAAGTTTCTCTTTTTTTAATGTGAGGGTATCTTGCCCACTTTAGATTTATTTAACTTCTGCTAAATTTTATTTCAATTTTTAAGAGCTATGTACTCTCTTTCAAGTTCTATTTATTTGAATTAAAGCATGTAATCTTTTACTTATTTGAGTAAACAAGAGTTTAAAGTATGTATTCTTTTATTTTATTAATTAAATAAAGAGTGTATTTTTTTTATCTTTATTGTAATAATCTTATTAAATTTAAAGTTAAATGATTGGGTTGTGTGCTCATTGGAAAATGATAATATTTGAGATAATAGAAAGTGATTCAAGTTGTGTACTTGTCAATGTAACATAGGACCAAGCCTGCCCTGTGGACAAGTCTGCTAAGAATAAAGTAGCTAAGTCCAATTGAGTTTCTTGGGGGTCGGGGTGTTATATTTTGGTACCAGTGATCTGCAATCATACTGTCAGATGTACCATCAAATTGGGACAGGCAGAGTTTTTGTAACTCAATTAGCATCGCCATTTGTTCCTCGTCTTCAATTTCTTCCTGTGACCTTCGATGGATTGGAACCTCTGGCATGGGAGCCAGCTATTGTGTTGGTATCTGCTCCTTAGGTGGGGCATGTATCTGTGGCTCTGGTATCGCCTATGCCTGCATCTATGGCAATGGCAATACTCTCATGATTTGCTCAATGACTCCTATGGTAATCTAATCCCAAAACTCTAAAGTCAACATTACCTCAACCTGAGCCTTAGTCTGGTTAACCTGTGCCCTCTATCCCTACAATTCAGTCTCATCAGATGTGGTAGCTCTCGTAGCATGTCTCTTGGATCCAACCACTTATCGACAACTAAAGATTCATTCAGTCATCATAAATTTAGAGAAGAAATCATATGTACATACATAAACCATTTATTTTCATCGTATTCGCAAGGTTCTAGATTCATGTCTTTAAGTTCTCGCTTATTGGTTTATGCTTCTAAGTCAACAATGATTTTTTCTTTTCTAGGTACAGGATTTGGTTTCAAAATTCAAGGCATATATGTATTTTAACAATCTTTACATACATAAAACATACAAGCAACAATCTCATATATTATCACAACAACATGCTAGCATAGTAAGATTCCAAGTTTTCACCTATGCCTCCGGGTTCAAGCTTCACATACCGTTCTTGCTCATTGACTTAACTTTGCACTTAGAGGTCTTACTACACCCAAATAATTTTGCAAGTGTCTCGATGCCCAAGGTTTCCCAAGCCTCACTACACTTGACTGTCCCATAGTAGCTAACTATAAGGAAACAAGTTCGTCTAAAGCCACTAATCACTCACCAAACATGATTGTCATTCTTCAATTCTAAGATTCCTCCATATCCCCAAATCCCTATGCGTCCCATACAACATAGAAACCAAAGATAAAGTATCTTTCCAATCTTGTGTCCTGCCCAAACAAGTATTTTATTTCACACATTATCAGTTTCTAACTTGTGCCCTAAAAGTTTTTACTTATGATCCATTGTGCTACCTAGACTGTAATACCCCAAAAATTTTATAGAGTTTTAGTAAATTTAAATAAAAATAATTCAATCACAATAAACCTTGGAAAACTCATGAAAACATGGTTTAAGAAATATTTAATCAATGTACAAAAGAATCAGCAAATCGGAGCAAAGCACAGGATTCTGGATAGTAACCGTCTACTGGTTATTGCGGTCATTAATAGAATTACCACGATCATTAGACTGAAAACCAGAAAAAAAAATCAAAATCACAATGCTCTGATTACCGCGGTCATTTATGTGATTTCCGCGGTAATTTGACTAAAATGCAAAAAAACAGGGTTTTGGTTATTGTAGCAATACTTCGAGTTACTACAGTAATATGTGAACTATATATGTATGAATAGTATGCCGACAAACTCTGATCGTCATTTTTACCCTACATTTCCATACCTACTCCCAAGCACCAATACTAGCCGCCAATAATCGAATTTTCTTTACTTCCCTATCATTCTAGATTGATTTCTATTCATTCAAACCCCTCTCTACTGGTTTGTAAACTTAGAACTGTAAAGAGCAAGCTTCACCAAGAAGAAGATCCATGAAGGTGTTGCTCCAAACGTCTTGTACTCAAGTAAAATCATGAAATCCACTCAAAATCTTGAGTTCTTACCATTGTAAAACATTTTCCTAAGTGTGAATACGTTATTCTTTGAAGCCTAAGTAACTTAAGGGCTGCAAGATCTTGTTTTGGTGAGAAACAAAGAGGAAATGTGAAGAGCCCTAAGGTAAAATGACTTCTTTTAGTTGATGTGTATTTTAAGCTTAATGTGCATATATTTGAGGGTAAACAGACGGGAAAAACATGAGTGAGATAGTGCACATGAAAGTGTTGCATGCACGGCACCCTCTGATTACCACGATAACTGACCACGGTAACACATGTTACTTATTCTAGCGACCGCAGTAACCCGATGTGCATCCTATTTTTCATCTATTTTTCATTATGGCCTTGTGTACACCATGGATACCTACATAGGGACATGAATCTGTAATTTTGAACATTTTATGAATGTTTTAGACTCACATTATCTTAGTATTTAAAATCTCATAAATTAAAGATCTAAAACACATGCGGCAAGGAGCAAAGGCACAAGGGGACGAAATACCAAGCTGGAAGTAATTACCTTTCTCCTTAGTATTATTTGAATGTTAATGTTGAATATGTGATGTTTACATTATTTGAATGCCTACAAACATGCTAGGATGTGTTTATATGATTTATGAATGACATGAATGTATGAACGCTAGAATAACATAAGTTACATGTCCATGTTCAGTGTTTACAATGCTGTATCACATAAGATGATTATTGTGTTATTGATGAATTAATGAGATGATTAGAATGCATTATTTGGATGATGATGTGTTATACATGATATATTGATAATGAAATTTTTGTTCATACACAAGCAAAGATAAATTTAGAGTTGAACCACGTACCATCACAGTGGTCCATGGGGGATCGTTGTGGGTGTTCTCGTGATAAGGAATGATGGGTTTGCCTCTAGTTTCCAATGATAGAACTAAAGGTGTGACCCTAGTTGTTTGGTGATGGAGTGATAGGTGTGACCCTAGTTCCCCGGTTGGGTGATGGGTGTGCCACTATCCCATTGGAATCTGACATATAGTGCATTTTCCTTCACTTTTTTGACATGATGATGATGAAAGAACACCAGGGTTAGACCCTTCAGTTTAATTGACAACTGATGAACAACTGAATGTTTGAAATGTCTAATGTTTTATAAGCGATTCTATGTTCTGTGTTCGATTTAAATAATGTTATTGATGTATTGTGTATAATCCAATGGACTATTGAGCTCATCCCACATCTTCATTTCAGGTGACCCTTGAGGTAGCTCGTGTTGATAGTACTACATAGTACTATAGGAGTTGCAAACATCGTTGTTGAGGTGGTTATCAAAGTTATTTTGATTGGGTAGTTAGTTTAGCTTCAGTGTATGACCCTCCATACCGATTTTGAGTTATTAATTTGTTTTTATGGTTTAGACTTCGACCACATAGGCCATATTCAGATATTTTGGTTGGAAACTTATCCGCATTTATTTAAATTCAAATGTAGAAGTTAATGAATTAACTATGGATGACCTCTGCATGCTTTTATGTGTTATTTCCTAGTAAGTCCAAGAGTTTGATTATCTATGTATATGAGTTTTGGTATGTCCAGTTGTTATTTATTGATGAATTGAATGTGAGAAAAGTAACATCTCAGTTCTAGATAGATGATATTTGTGCCAACATTTAATGGCGTGTCTCTTATGCGTGACAGATGTAATAGAAATGAAGGACTGAGAACTGGGGTGTTACATTGACAACACCCAAGTTATACCTAAGCTCTTTCCCTAGACTTAAGTATGTAATGTTTCTACTGCTTACCTCTTTTACAGGATTGGCAGTTCATAGTATATAATCTAAACTCTAATCTAGTGACTTACTGTAACACCCCGGCCCTCCCGCGGGTTCCATCGGGCCGCGCTCGCTCAGAAGGCGCGCCCGCTCGACTGGGAAGCTGCCGTCGCGTCGTCCGCCGAGAGCCGGAGCGCTACTGGAATCGTTTATCAGATCTATTCTCAGATTTTGTTTATCTTTCTTTCTATCTCTTTCAGGAAATGAAATTCATTTAAATAGGCACCAATTTTTTTTTTTTTTTTAATAAACTTCTAAACAAACAAAATGGATAGGTGTTATTTTAAATGAAATAAAGTCATCGAGTTCAAATTTTAAACAATTTAAAAATCTCTAAGGTAATCTCAAACATCTAGACATATGTAAAATGTTTAAAACAAAGGGAAAGAAAAAGGGGCACATGCCCAATTTAGTCAAATATAAAAATAAAATGCGCAGCAAATACTAACAACCTTTTCATCAAGATTTCAAAAATAATTATATCCTCTGCGATGACCGTCAACTCGTACAACCTCAGGAATCACCTGAAAAAGAAAGGGGGTGAGCTCGAGAGCCCAGTGGATC
>JAJIYU010001643.1:0-34902 GCA_030144865.1 Tinospora cordifolia | reverse complement strand
AGATCGGAGAGTGGAGGATGTATAGAGGGAGAGAGTGATATTTTTGGTTTAACTATCTCTTTGTTTTGTACAGTTTTTACGATGTATGTTTGAACTTGGGCCAGAGGGCCATGTATCATATTTTTGTATATGTATATTCAGGATTGTTTTACCGTCTTAAACATTGTTTTTATCTTGATTGATAAACTGATGAGTTTAGATATGGTATTGCTAAACAGTGTTCAATGATTTAGAAAGATTTGATCCAAAAAATGCTTCCGCTACTATTATCTTGATTTCCAGTATAAATATAATTTTGAACATCCGGTGAATCTAATTTGAAACCAATTGCTTAGTGAAGCATGATCAAAATGAATATTTGAAATCAAAGAAACGATTTAAACCTCGTGTATAGAGGTAGAAAAATAGATGATGATATCTGTCGCACGCCCGGGGCCTTGACGGACCACACGCCGAGCTTGGAGCCGTGCGACACCCGACGACAGGGCCTCAGATTGACAGACACGACGTCTGGTCCGGGGGTCGTGGTGTGACAAAATTACATCATCACAATGCTTTTAAGCTCAAATTTTAACGAATAGTGTGTTAAAGTTTGATTTAATGTGCCAAAGGTGCATTGACATGATGATTAAACTAACTTTTTCAAAGAGTTAGGATTCCGGACAAGGGGAAGAGATTTATAAATATGTTTGTTTGGGGTGGGGTGTGGAGGGGAACCCTAGAGGCTTTTATGCAAAAAGGTCTCTTAAAGGAGAAAGCATCATCATACTAAAATTCACAAGGCATATCTACAAACTTGGCATAGTGTAGGCTAATTTAGATATTGGGATGAGGATTAGTGGATTTCCTAAAAGATCTAACATTTCATAAACGAGGTTGATTTAAGAGTAGGCTATTTTTTAAAAAAAGGAAAAAGTTGGGGTTAATGTCATCAAAAGGTAGGTGATATATAGTTTGTAATAAGGACGCTAATAGTCTTTCCCTTTTTGTCAATTCATATATGGTATCATTTACATTGATCCGTTAAATATACAAATTATTGATATGGAAGAAATGGTTACATCAAATGCAAATACAGCCATTCCAACCCTCTGGTTAAAAACCTCGCCAACTAAAACAAAGCTACACTTTATTTAAAAGCTATATCATTTTTTTAATCAATTTCAACACTTTATGCACCAACATCTAATATATGTTTTCATTTTTTTTAATTAATTTTAACACTTTATTATCTGATTATCATTTAAAACATATTATCATTTAAAACATATATATATATATATATATGTTTATATCTTTTTAAAAACGAAATTTTTTTTTCCTAAATATTATTTCTACGCTACAGCTTTGATTGACATACTTTTGTTTTACTTCACTACGATTTAAAAAATAAAAATAAATAAATAAAAAGCTTTCTTCATTTTTATTTATCTTTGTCATTTAGAACTTTAAAAATCTTGTCTAATAAATATAATTTTTTTATGATTTTTTTAAACAATTTAATTCAATAAAACGTCTTAAAATTGCTAAAATAAAAATTAATAACTTTGATGATTAGTTAAAAATATCTTATTAATTTTTAAAATAACCCTGCTTCTATTAAAAAAATTTTGAAGAACCTTTCTTAGTAATTAGAACTGAAATTACAAGATTTAAAACAAAATTTTCAGAATGGACAAAATTTTATAAAAAGAAAAATATTAAAAATATAATCTTGAATAAAATTAAATTAACATTCAAAATTTTAAAAGAGGAATAAAAATAATTATTCTGATTTTATTGTAAACGCTTAAATTGTTTACATATTTCCAAATTTAAAAAACAATTTTTTTTTTATTTACAATGTTTTATTTTTATTTTACCTCGTTTACTTTTATTTTACTTTTATTGAGATAAAATCAAATGAATCTTTGCTATGCTTATAAAAGCTCGAAATAAATTTTTATGCAAGATATGAAATTATAAATGATCTTTAAATATACGAAGTAAAATTATATATGATAATTTAAAAATTTACATATAAACAAAATTAAATTATTTTATAGATCCAACTATTGTTCTAATATTGCATATTAGATTTCATGAGAAAAATAATAAGATTACAATATTAATTTAAGAAAATATTTATGAGAATTATGAATAATTTTTCTTTTGGTTGAATACGTAGTGATTAAACCAATAAGAGATGCTTTAAGGGGAATGAGATGATGGGCAAATAAGAAGAATATAAAATATAAAAATAAGGTAAATTGATCTGAGTAAAACTGTAAAAAAAAAAAAAAAAAATTGTAAAATTAAAAATAAACTAAAAAAATATTTTTTTAATTTTGCTAAAAGAAAATTTTTAATCCAAACAGCAAAAAAATAAAAAATAAAAAATAAAAAAATAGACATTGTTTATTTTTATTGAAACAATGGCCATCAATGACAATTATTGACTCTCCTCCACAATCTCCATGGAAGTCTTCAGTCTATAAATAAAACATCACGTGGAAGAGACATTAATTTTAGGTACCGCCAAAACAAGAGCTAGCTGTCTTGAAAGACAAGTCAAAGTTCAAAATACTTTTCCAAAATATAAAAGAAAGTTCCAAAAATTAGTTGAGACATTAATTTCAACACTACCACATAGAAGCTAATTGTATCTTTATATATATTTTAATTAATTTTTTAATTGAGCTTGTGAGTTTTTATGACCAAAAACAAAGAGGTGTATTATCCACCTTTCTTCATTAGTTTTTTGTATTCAAAAAATATTTTTATTTCCCATTTCATAGGTAGCTTGCTATGTATAGCTATTTATACAAATCATGATTAATCACTTTTTAAAAAATGCACTAAAATCATTTTATGAATAGGTCAAAATATATGCTTTGTTGGCCTCTACACAAAGTATAGTATTTATTAGTAAAATAAGTATGAGGCCATATAAGTATTTAAAGTATTTGCACAATAGTAACAATTTTCATCATATAATCAAATCACCATACATTCAAGTCCTCAAAATAACATTTCATGACTCAAATTTAGGAAGTTTGATTAGGAGTTGCCTATTTTCACATCTAATGAGAAATATTTTTGGGGCTTTGGGATTTGAATGAATCGCAGATAAACTTAACTTTTACTATTTATCCTAGTAAAAAAGATCATTTACAATATCATATACTAATTTAGTAACTAATTTCACACCTAAGAAGGAATAAAATGATATCCAGGAAAGAGGCCATAAGAAAAAGAAAAAGCATGCACCAAAGAAGATATCATATAATACTCTACCTACCTACAATGGTTAGAATGGATGAGATTTAACATTCATTAACTAGAAGTTTCAAGTTCGAGTTTTGAATGTCAAAAAAAAAACGTTAGGATAGTTCTTCTATTTATAGTTTTATCGTGAACAAAATAGTAATTAGTCTCGTGATACAAATAAAACTAGTTCAAGGACATATATGGGCACTTACCTATATTTCATATTTGTTATTCAATTAGGTAGATATCATTTTAGTTTAGTTTAGTTCAAATCATGTACATTTATTTAGCAATCATTTCCACAAAAAGTAGAGAGCTAGGGAGAGATAGGCATATTGCTACTTAATTAGTCCAAACCAATAAGAAATAGGTTAAATGACAAAGACAGAAGCCATAAATGACTTAGTGGCTTAGATACCAATAAGAAATAGGTTAATAGCGACCTTTACCTAACCCAAATCAAGAAGAAGCACTACAACCTGCTGAAACCATTCCAAGAATCTATTGAGTCATTCTTGGAAAATTTATAACTACCAATAAAACTACAGTTGATAACATAGTAATTGCAACAAGGAACACTAGTACACAAGTTAGCTAGGTAGAGAGCAACAAAGCCTTTTTGTTTTTCCATCTTTCCTATTCAACCATCAATGATGCCCTTTATAAATGAGATTGGTGCTTACCTAACCAATTGACAACATTTCATGTATAACACCAACGATTTGGAACTTCATATATTTAAAATGAAACTATAAATTCTATAAAATATTCTAAATACTCTCTAACATTGTTGTGTATTGACACCACTTCTTAAATATATTGTGCATTAACAATAATTTCTTTAACGATGACATCCAACTCGTCAAATGTTTTTGGGATGAATGGTCAATTTTATAATATCTTGAAATATATATGTGCATATTCTTAAAATATTTCAAAAAAATTAATGTTAATATTAAATAGAATTAATAGAAGGTTATGTATATTTATTAAGATTAACCTATAAAAAAAATTTTTTTTTCTTGTAGAAGAGTAGAAAAAAAGTTGAACTCTTAACCTTAATATTTGTAAAATTATTTTTTAACACAATGTTTTCCTTGCCGTTCAATCTTTGAATAGTGTCTTATATGTTGTAGAATTGATATATAAATGATTAAAAGGTAAATTTATATCTAACGAAACAATGACATATGTTTAAAACTTAAGTTTAACTGATATTTTTATTTTATTTTTTTTATTTTATTTAGGAATACAAGGGTTTAAGGCAACAAAGAAATTTTAAGGACGGTTTCTGTTAGCACGGTCCCCGGGAGAAGACCATCCCGCTGCTCAGGTCAGCCAAACCTTGTGCTAATTTCGAAGGTAATTTCTTTATACACTCAAACCCATACATTTTGCTAATTTCAATTCAATGCATGATTAAACTAAATAAAACATTTTTACAACTCCATGAATTCTTTTTATTTATTTATTTTATTAAAGTTTGTTGATGTATCATATTATAAGTAGCTATTTTTAGTACTATTTGCCTATATATTATTTTTTGTTTTTCTGTACGTGTCATTATTATAGATAAAAAAAATAGAAGCTAAAAGTCGAGACCTTTTAGTGATTAAAAAAAAAGTAAATACAATTAAAACAAGACATAAATGATTAAAATAAAAACTATAGCAACCAATAAGTACAATTTCTGTCCTATTTTTTTTTCAACTCTTTAACTTTCACTGAATACTTGAATACACAGTATTAAAACTTGTATTATTATTTTTTCCATATTTCTATTTACAATTTCTAATTCTATTTAACTTTATATCAGTACTTGTAAAGCAGGTGTGTGAGGGGCAATATATTATTACACCACGGTGAAAGGTGGTGACACATGGGACAGTCACCCAAGTGCACATTATTATACTTTTGAGAATGTACTTGCTTGTTCCTTAAATAATAGACAACTTACTTAATTGCCCTTGTGGGTACTCAAATTGATGCAAAACTAATCAAAAAGCTTCATATATATATATATATATATATATATTTATTTATTTATTTTAAAAAAATGTTTAAGTGCTTGTCAAATGTCGACTAACCTTCAGACCGATAATTATTGTATTTATTTTTTTTATTTTCAATGTTTTTAAGAAAAAAAAGGACAACTATTGACAGTTAAATCAGAAATTACACGTGATAGGATAAGATGTTAAATCTAATATTTTTTTTTTGTGGGTACTCACAAAAAAATAAAAGGGGGGCTTTAGATAACAGTAAAATGACTAGCTAGTGGACTAGTCAAAATTTATGCAATACTTCTATCCTTTTACCCCTCCATTATTTTATTTATTTTTTATTTATTTGTTTTTTGATTTTTGACCCTTAATACTGTGGTGAAAATATTATATTTATGTAATATAGCGCATACTCTTCTAATTAAAATAAATAACAAGGAACTTTCAAAAAAAAAATAATAATAATAACAAGGATTCAATACGATTGTAACTCTTTTAAAATTTATAACGTTAGAAATTTATTTTATTGTGATTAAGCCAATAACCTAAATTATTTAGGTGGTATGCAACTTTTTTAAAAAATGTAAAAACTATCTATTATTAACTTTAAAAATAAAAAAAAATTGATTTTTTTAATTGCCTAACCCACCACTTGAAAATGCTTTTTTATATTGATTTGATGCTCCCCTCTCCTTTACCTTCTCGTCGCTGAGCTCTATCAACTTTTCTTTTGACTTTTTTTTTTTTTTTCTTATTTATAGTTATCATTCTCTTGCCCGCGTTCATGAGATATTTTAGTACTTATTTGTTAAAAATAAAATTTAATTTGTATGTATCTCATAAACATTTAAAAAAGATTAATGTAAATAAAAAATATAAAAAACAATATATATATATATATATAATTAAAGTAATTAAAAGGGTAGAATAGTCATTTCGATGAACCCATTTCTTGGAGCCCAAGATTAATAAAACTGACTTCTCAAAATCTTAAAAAGATTTATGTCATCTTCTTACCATTAAAAAACAGTTTCTTTCTTTGAAATGTTATTATTGTTATTATTATTATTATTTCTCCCTTTTAAGAAAGAAAATAAAAAATATCTGCCACTTGCATCCGGTAAGTCATCAGTGGTGTAATTGTAAATAAGTCAATAACAGTGTCCTGACAGTTACTCAAAAAGAACATTTAAGTAAAGTTTCAGGAGAAAACGCTGTTAGCTACTGTGCATCATCTGCTACACGAATCTCGAGGAAAAAAAATCCAATATTGAAAAAGGCTCCAAAAATACAAAGTTCCCGAACCGGTCGAAGTTCGAAGCACTAATAAGAAGTCAAGACCCGGTACACCACGGAGTATCACATGATTTCCCAAACGAAGTCCTGCGTCGACAACACGTGGAACAAAGAGGCAGAGACTGAAACCGAATACAATTCACTAACGGCGTCGACCTTCACGGCGTCTACTTCTACTACAACAGTACCGCTACAACTGTAAGCAACTTATGAGGCATGTTTACTATCATGCATGCACATGATGAATACATGGATGTATGGGGGTCATGCGTTATGCATGGGGATAAGCATGCCAGCTCATCCATGGCATTACGAGAAGGACGAGAAAAGAGTCCAATTTTCTCACGCTATTTTCCTTTTTTTTTTTTTTAATTTTAATTTTTGGTTGCAGTATTTATGTTTTGCCCTGCTTTAGTTTTCTTTTGACTACTTGGAAAAAAGTGTGAGAGAAGAAGAGAGAAGAAGAGCTCGGTCAGTGAGCAGAAACAAAGCAGAGACAGAGCAGAGGATAGAAGAAAATAAAGCAGAGAAAGAGAGGGAGAGAGGTATTTTTTTTGTTTGGAGATTTTTTTTTGCCCTTTCCTTTTGTGTGTGTGTGTTGGTTGGATTTTTATTGATTGTTGTGGGGAGATTTGTCTAGGAGTTCTTTTACCTGGGTTGTGTTTTTGAGATATTGAAAAGAGTAGTTGCAGATGTAAATATGTCTCATTATTTTTCGAAGGTTGGAATGGTAGCCATAGATTTGCAATCACTTAAGTTATTTATTTATATTTGGGTAGCTTTTTCTTATTTTATGTTGATTTGGTGTGTTGTTGTATACTGCAGAGTTCTCTACTGTTTCTCTCTTCTCTGTGTTGGAAGAAGTAAGGGTTTGTTTGGCTGTTGTGGGGGGAAAACAAAGGAGGAGGTTGAGAGGATTTATGTCGGCTGGTTCTGATCTGTTGATTGGTGGAGCTCTGGAGCAGCTCTGGCTTTCTCGATTTCTGCTTTACGCAACAGTGTTCTTCTTCTTCTTCTTCTACTTGCCCTCTCATCACTGTATGCAACTTTGGTGGCTAAAACAGGGGTTGTTGAAGGATTCGATGCGTTTGAGGTCAATACGGTATATGTATATATATTTCCTTTGTTCTGGTTTTTGAATTATTTTTTGGCCACCCATTGAATATTTTGGGGTTTTATCATCTGGGTATCTAACAGATTTTGTTTTGGGGTTTTGGTTTTTGCGACAGGATCGGTTCTGGAGTCGAGTGTTTTGGTGGTTTTCATATAAATCGGTTCTTGTTCCTTCTTCTGTTCTTGAGAGGCGCTCTTACTTGAAGAACCCGAGATTCTACTTAGATTTTTGAGGGTTTTAAGAGATTTTTTTGGGCGTGAAATCTCTTTTTTTGGCGGAATTTTTCTTTTTAGGTTTTTTGTTATTTTTGACCAGATTTTCAGAGATGCCAGGACCGGAAAAACAGTTACCAAATCAGGTTAAAGTCGTAAAAAGGCGCAAGAAGAAACAAGAAATGGAAAGTAACAGCGAAAGAATGAGAAAAATACGTATCATCTGCCATGATCCTGAAGCCACAGATGATTCATCTTGCAGTGAAGATGAAGATTTTGATTTAAGAAAAATGAAGAAAAAATCATCATCATCATCATCATCATCCAGAACAGGGCTTAAAAAACATGCTATTAAGGAAATTCTTCTTCCCATTAGTAGTACTAACACTACTGCGACTACTACAACTCAATCAAACATTTGTGAAACAGAGAGCTGTTCTCAAGGCAGTATATGTGGAAGCAAAAACCCTAAAAAAAGGGTTTTGGGAGAGACCACAAGGAGGACATCTTCTAAGTACAAAGGAGTTAGGCAGAGAAGATGGGGTAAATGGGCAGCTGAGATCAGAGACCCTCTCAGAGGGGTTAGGGTTTGGCTGGGTACTTACAACACTGCAGAAGAAGCAGCAAAAGCTTATGATACTGCTGCTAAAAAGTTGGAATTAGAGCTTGAAAGCATTAGCTTTTCAATGAAGAACAAGAACAAGAATGATAACAACAACAATGGCGGGTCTGTTTCGGCTGTTTCTGCAACAGGGTCTGTTTCACAATCTTCTGTAACAGAGGACTCTGATAGCCAGATGTCTCCTTCGTCTCCTCTATCTGTTCTTGAGGTTTCTACTACAGCAGCTTCAGCTAAGGAAGAAGGGTCTTCCATGGTGAAAAACTTGGAGCAAGAAGAAAAAGAAGACGACAAACAGCAGAAGAATCAAGAGATTTTCAAAGGCCCAGCTGCTGCTTCTGCTGATTCAACATCTCTTATTGGAGGGATTACTGAGCTAGAGCTTGATTTTGATCCAAATTCTTTCTTGGTGAACGATTTTGGGCAGGTTTTTGATGATTTCAGTGCCTTGAATGATCTTCCGCTATGTGGGTTTGAAGATTTCGATACAAGCGAGTTTCTGAATCTTGATTTTGATCTTGATGTTCCTGGACCTTCTTCAGCTGTGGAAGATCTTGCTTGGATTGACGAGACTCTTAATATAGCTTGCCCTTAAGTTTTGCAGGTTTAGGGGTAGTATCACAATTAATATTAATATTATTTATCTTTTTTTTTCTTTATTTATTTTAAAGAAAAACAAGGATTGTGTTATGGGTTTATTGTGGTTTAGTGAGACATGTTTCTCTGTGGTTGGTGGAGGACTTGGGAGGAAAAAAATTCCAGGTTTCTTCCTTGGAGACAGTGAGCTTTGTTGGTGAGAGTGAAGAAGAGGCTTATTTTTATGTTCGTTTGTTCCTTTGGCTGTAGAGTGAGTAAAAAGATTGAAGAGGTCTTGGGTTTTTCTGTGCTATTAGAGCAGTCCCAAGAACTTAAACTCTCCTCAATCTTGGAAAAAGAGAGACAACATGATCACCTGTTTCTGCAAGTCCAATTTTAATTGTAATTCTCTCTTCGTTCAAATGTTTAATATGTTACAGAAATGTTTCTACTTTCTCCTCTTTTGAGCCCCTTGTATGTCTTGAGTTTCTGATTAATAATGCTACCAATAATGTTACGTTAATTAAGATTAGGACAGGTAATGGGTATGCGTGATTCTGTAGTGTCCATTATTTTACTTGCGTTTACTAACTTTTTTCTTTTACCTACCATTTAAATACAAGAAAAAACTGATGGATTGATCGAGAGAGTGAGGACGTTATTACTACAATGGGTGTTGCTTATTATAATATCTATTATTTACTGAACATTTGCTAACGTCCTTTCCCTTGTTCCCACTATTTAAATAGTAGAAAAACCCAATGTTCTAATCAAATGGGTGATGTTACTGTAATGGGTATTGGGTGTTGCCTATTTTATCTTTAAAATATCGTTTTGTAGGGATAAACCCCAAGTCATTGAATTAGAGAAAGCTTCTCTTGATGATGGGTATGATGATGATAGTGTTATTATCCGGAACACAGCTTTGCTTGCTTTCAAAGATATGGTAGAAAACGTGGGACTCGTGAAGGTGGCAGCTTTGTTGTGGTTATCGAAGCAGGGACACTTGGTTGCACATCAATGAACAACAGTCAACAGGCCATACAAGGAAGCTAGGTGGATCCATGTATTTATCGTAACATAAGCAAAGTGGGTCTGAGATTTTGGCACATGGGACGAAGAAGAAGAAGAAGATAGAGAAGAAGGTGAAGCAGTGGGTGGTGACTGGCTGGCGAGTTCTCCAACGCAAGGTATCGATTGTTTCAAAGACTCTGAAAAGACATCAGAGCCAGCCCACCATAACAGTAGTTGTAGTAGTAAAAATCTCGTGTGTATGCATCAGTGCACAAGCCACTAATACTTCACTAAGTGGAAGGACGACGACTTAGATAATTGCAAGGAATATTATAGCCCGAAAAACTGTATTCAGGACCAGAAAAGTCTACAAGAGCCACTGGGTCCATAAACAGTCACGATTCGAACTCATTCCTCTAGGCTTTTGTAACCCAATTGGTGACAGAGGTCAAAAAGGGTTGGTAGGAACAATGGTAACTATCTGTAGTCAACGACTAATGGATCTGGACATTGAGATTTTAGCTTCAATTAGTGATGATAGGCACATGAGCAACATGTGACCTGGACAAATATTTTCAATTTTGAAAAAAAAATATATAAAATTACAGTGAGAGTTTAAATTATTATAAGTCTGCAATGTTTACAATTATTTTCATTTAATAATTATAATAGCTTATGCAACTGCAGGAGTTCATTTCATACTTTTCAAAATTAAATTCGTAGATAACGAAATTTATAAGACTAACAAGGGTGCTACACTAGGGGCTATTTGGCATATGAGACAAGACAGGATTAGATTAAATTTTAATTTTATTTTATGTTTGATTGTAATTATATGATATGAAACATTTATTCAAAATTTCCTTTTTTATCTTACTCTTATTAGGATTACTCAATTTCACAAAAAAAAATAATTTATTTTATATTTTTTACTCTTGTTTTATTTTTTTTAATTCTTATATTTTTTTAATTTATTTTTAATTTATAATTATTCAATGTGACACCAAAAAATTTCTGTACTCTTATTTTTTCTTTTTTAATTTATTTTATTATTATTTAATATTGTACAAAACATTACATTACTTTTTTGTTTAATCTTCTTTTAGATGTAATCTTATCTGCGCACCAAACAAACCCCTAATGACAAAGGAGGTGATAGGTTTAAGGCCATTGTGGGTAGAAATTGTACAACATTTTATTTTAGAGAAAATATGTTTCTATACAATATTATAAAATATATTACAATAATATCGAGTATTTCAACTTTATATAAGTATTAGAATATTAATTATAAAAATAACAAAAGAAGTATAATAGTCTGCCATCAAATCGTAACGGTCTGATGAACATTACTCTAGACAGCAAACAACAATAATCTGGCGAGCACCCCTCCGGTCGGCGAACATCACATTCTGACAAGCACCACTCCGATTGGTGAATAGCAACGGTTCGGTGAGCACCACTTTGGCCGATGAACATCAATGGTCTCGCGAACACTACTTTGGCCAACAAACATCAATAGTTCGACGAACACCACTCTGGCCGGTGAATAACAACAATAATGTGAGCATTACTCCGGCGAGCACCAAGCTGGCGAATAACATTCCGACAAGCACCACTCTAGTAAACAACAACAGTTCTTTTCCGGCGTTATGAGCAATAGAGCTATAAAATCAAGAAAAAATATATAAAAGATTTTAAAAATTGTTTATTATTAGTATATATTATGTATATTATTTGTATATTATGTGTATATTTTTTGTATATTATTTATATATAATATGTATAATTAATATTCGTTTATTATCTATATATTATTAGTATATTATTTGTACATAATATGTATATTATACATATACAATATATTATTTGAATATAATATATACGTATGTTGACGAAGATTCTGCTATGCACTGTTGGTTTGATGCATCACCGCCGTCGTGGTTGCTTGCCTCACTGCTATCATTGCCATCGTGGAAGCCACCAAAGTTGATAGTAACTTGCTGTTGTTCTTCTCGTCACAGTTGCCGAAAATTTGTGCGAAAGCATATCTGGAAGAAGAAGAAGAAGAGTAAGAAGAAGAAGCACCCATGAATCACCCATATCTGTTTAAAGAAAAAGAAGCAGTTGTGAATCATTGCTGTCAAACAATCTCTCGATCTCCCAACGAAAGTAAAAGAAGAAGAAATAGGGAAGAATAGCAGGTGGAATCATCGGAGCGACAACTAGTTCGCCCAGATCTGTTTGTCGGAGCAACGGTTGGTTCTTGATTCTCTCCGACCACGACAATTGATGCGAATCGGCGAATCGCTTGAGCAAACTGTTCAAGCCCCATCTGCTGCTTGCAAATAGAGACCATTCTATTCAAGCCCTCTTTCATTCTACTCAAGGCCCATCTGCAACATCGTGCACCATTGTCGGACCAGCTTTGGCGACAACGAAGCAATAATAGCTTTGATGGCAATGGGTTTACTACAAACATATTAGCATAGCAAACAGAAAATAGAGAAACAGAGAGCTAGCTGTTGTTGCAAAACCATTGTGGCCATTCTCATGATGTTGTTGCAAAGCCATTGTTGTGTTGATAGCGAATTGTAGCAGTAGTTGTAGCAACAACAAAGAGATTCTGGCGACAACGGTTGCAAAGATAGAGGCAGCAACAAATGGTGGCGAACCCTACTAAACCAGCCGCTGCGAGAACTGCACCGAGCAACACAGAGAGATCAGTGATAGCGATGGTGGAAAGAGATCTAGTTCCGCTTGTTCTTCTTCTTGTTCACGGTTAGCGAAATCTGTTCTACGCGAGGTTCAACGTATTTAGAACCCTAAAATGGTAAAAGTGATAATATTTTTTTAAAAAGTGACATACATGAAAATTTTATGAAAAATGAAAATATTTTTGATAATATTTTTAAAATATGACATTTATTGTAATTTCCTCTTTTATTTTTGTAAAAAGTGATGCACACGAAGAGGCTGCAATTGATGAAAGCCAATCGGTTGTCCAAAAGCTACTACAAGTGAAGGTTGAGGCAACAATTTATAAAATACAATGTTAGAGGTCTGAAGAGGTTGCAGTTCAACAAATGTCTCAATAAAAATTCTAATACTCCCTCTATTCTTTTATAACTGTTGTCATTAAAGAAAATATTAACTAACCTAAACTATAGAAAAAAAAAAGAGAATCAAATTAAATCACCCTCATTTAAAAATAATAAACATTAGTTATAAAATTTGAAAAAAAAAATCAATTAATGAAGAATAGCGGAGATAATAAAAGATAAAGGTAATTTTTTCTTTTTAAAAATAGACATTTATTTAGTACTTCACCATATTTTTCAAACAAGAAAAAAATTCATCATGCGTAAATTAAAAGTGATGCACACAAAGATAAATAATAATTGAATTGTGAGCCATCAACAGTTATGGTGTGGAAAATGATGTGTTTGCTTGCTTTTGATGAGATCTAATCGAAATTCACCCTAGTCCTTTTCATTCAGTCGCGATTACTTTGTCCAAGTTTGTTTGTTGAGACGCCAAATTTGTCTCCTCAGTAGACGTACACATCATATTTTATTACATTAAAGAAGTGTTATTTGTCTTCATCATTGAATTATTAGTCATAATGTTCCAAGGACCGAGATACCACCTCTCCTAGAGAATCACTTGCCCTTTTTTTTTTTTTTTTAATTCAAGGAAAGATACATGACACTAAAGCCTCAAGTGGAGCAGGGTACCATGACCAATTGCACTGCAGTTGGTTGGTTGGTACAATCACTTGCCCTTTGCTACTTAGAGTGTCTAATGTGGCACTAATAAACAAGATGATAAGCAGTCATAAGATCATTGATTAACTGATACTGAATGGGAGATATGAATTATGAAAAAAAATAGCTTCTTTCAAGATGATTAATAAATGACTTCACAGCTAATAAAATAATAAGAACAAGGGCGAGAATGAATGCAAGCTTGCTTCATGTTCAGCTGAACAAGGGATGTCTGACTGGCAAATCAGCTCCATTTTGGCACAATTGTGGTTCAAGAGCGTGCAATATCGCCTGTTGCCGCCCATCAGCTTCATCCCCAATGTGTATTTGCTCATAGAAAGCCCATCAGTTTTCAATTTATCGGTGTACCTGTTCGAGGGTCAGAAACTTCAAGTTGGAGAGGGGCCTTCTTACTAGCAACAATTGCATGAGATCTGCTAGTCAAGCCCCTATGCTATCATCAAATGCCAGTTCGCAAACGAGCGAAAGATGATCGCTGCCCCAGTTCTGCAAAGAACGAAATTCCAAAGTAATCATTGAAAATTAATGCACATAAATAAAAAAGCAAGCAAACAAAATATATATGCTGATTAGCCAGCATAGCATGCTACAAGAAACTATCAAAGATTGATGTGTGCTAGCATCATCAAGAGATCTCCTTCTAATATAATGGAGACATTATTGAGTGCTGAAGCAATCAAATAAAATTATGGAAAATGTGCCATATCAGGTTTTAGTTAGCTGAATTTGGGGCTGACTGAAGCAAAAAGCATGTGGAAACCTGTGAGTACCTAAGCGTATCAGAAATTTGGTGACTAAAATACCTCAATGTCAAAGTATTAAAGTTTCCCATAAGGCAGTATTTAAGAAAAACATAATACAGTGTGAAGGCGAGTAGGTACATGAAGAGTATCTATCCCATGCTTAAAGTTGGTCAATTTTCTCTTGTCATCTGAAGAATATAGGGTGGCATTTAGATCATGTGGGATTCCAGAACTATTTGACTCAAGAACCTCCCTAGTAGTTCCTTTTCAGTTGCTCAATTAGGTCTAATGCCCATGGATTCCTGTCCTCATCAATTGGATGAATCAGAGCAACCTATGCACAACAAGCAAAGGTTGTTGGATGAATCAGAGCAACCTATGCACAACAAGCAAAGGTGGTTGTTGTTAACAGGTTTTTACTTTTTATTTTCCATGCATCTGTTGCCAACACTGTATTGTGCAATAATCTTCTTGAAAATATAATTTGAGGGCTGCTAGGTGAATGGTCGTGGAGATTTGCAAGGGAATAAAGCTACTCTTTAGTACAAACCAAACTGCTTACTGTCCAATGGATATATGGTATTAACTACACAGGAAGGAAATTAAGGCATTCAGTTAACCAGACTGGAAATCTATAATGAGGATTCCTTTCTCACTGTTTTCACCCTTCTGGATGTTCCTCCAAGATCACTTTGTCTGTCACACTTAAGAAATCTGTCATTATAGATCTACCACATTCTTAAGGATATATAATTTTTTATTGTTTTACTACCATTATATATAGGTCTTCGCAAGATTCAGTCAACCATCTTTGTCCAATGTTACTAAGTACCATTTATTGGTATTAGTTTATGTTATTCCTCTTGCTCAAGCAGTCAACGCATTTATTGCCTAACGGAAATTGCGGCATTGTCTATTAATATTCAAGATCCTTGGTGCATGGGAGGAGATTTCAATATGATCAGAAATCTTGAGGAGAGGAGAAATAATCAGCAGGTCAAGGTTTCCATGAGAATGTTTGACTCTTTGATCCAGGAGATGGCTTTGTTTGAACCGGATCTGAAAAACTTGTCTTACACATGGAGCAATGGAAGAAATAATCCAGCCATGTCAAAACTTGACAGGTTCTTATGCAACGGGGTTTGGTGCAAAAGGTACCCGCAGCAGCAAGCTTGGGGCCTTCAAAGACTAACATCTAACCACTGGCCCATACTGCTGGATACGGAAAAAGGAAAATGGGGGCCGGCCCCCTTTAGATTCAATAATGAATGGCCAAAACAGCCAACAATTCTGCGAATGATAAAAGAGGAATCGGAATCTGATAATGGTAATGGATGGATGGGATAAAATTATGCAGAAACTTAGTAGCTTGAAAAGAAAGTTGAGGGACTGGGCAAAGGGTCAAACCAATGAGGATCGAGCCAGACAAGTAGTTTTGAGGAGACAGCTGGAAGGGGTGGATAGAAGATTAGAAAAAGAGGATTCTCAGGAGCTTGTGGAGGAAAGAAGAAAGCTAATTGATGAAATTCAGAGCTTTGAATGCAGACAGCCGTCAACAGGCGAAGATAAAGTGGGCCAAGGAAGGGGATGTGAATTCTAGTTTCTTCCATAGAATCCTTTCAATTAGAAGGGCTCGGGCTATAATCTCAAAACTAGAAGATAATAATGGTCAGTTAGTAGAAGCAGAACAAGAAGTTCACAATATAATTCTGAATTATTTTTCTGAGCTAGTAAAGGAACCTAGTACTACAAAATGGGCCGTGGAAGGTTTGGAATGGCAACAGATCCAAAATGAGGACAGTATATGGCTGGAAAGAGAATTTGAGGAAGAAGAGATCCGAGAGGCAGTTTTCAGCTGTGATGGAGGAAAAGCTTTGGGCCCAGACAGATACACGATGGCCTTCTTTCAAAGGATCTGGAGCATAGTCAAAACTGATATTCTAGCCTGTACGAAGGAGTTCCACCGTAATGCCATTATTAACAGGAAAGTGAATGAAAATTAACTGTGTCTCATTCCTAAGAAGATGAACCCAACAAAAATCGGAGATTTCTGGCCGATTAGCCTCACCATAAGCCTCTACAAGATAATTGCTAAAACCTTGGCAAACAGGCTGCAAACTGTCCTTTCTCAAACAGTTAGTGAAAATCAGATGGCGTTGGTGGCGTCGAGAAAGATTATGGATGCAATACTAATTGCTAATGAAGTGGTGGAGGAGCACAGAGTTAACGGTAAACAAGGCTATGTTCTTAAGGTTGATCTAGCTAAGGCTTACAACTCTGTACGATGGTCTTTCTTGGACTTTGTCCTACAAAAGAAAGGATTCGGTAACCAATGGAGAAACTGGATCCAGGCATGTTTAAAAATAGTAAACTTCTCAGTGTTCATAATGGGAAGCCGCAAGGAAAGTTTAATGGGTATAGAGGCCTTAGACAAGGTGATCCTTTGTCTCCATTCCTATTCACAATTGTAGCAGATTTCTTAACAAAGATAATTCAGAAATCAGTCCAAACTGGTAGTTAGAAGGAATAGAGATTGGGAAGGAGAAGGTGAGATTAACACATCTCCTATTCGCGGATGATTCCCTTATTTTCATGAAAGACAAAGAAGAAGAGGCTAAAACGATCAAACAGATCCTTGAGACTTTTAGCTTTCTAACAGGAATGAAGATAAATGGGAACAAAAGCCAATTGTTGGGGATGAATGCTCAAGCTACCAAGCTGGAAAATACAACGGAGTCCTTAGGAGTTAGACCTGGAAACTAGCCTACCACATACCTGGGTCTTCCTCTACAGGGAAACCCAAATAAATCAGTGTTTTGGGAAGCTATGGTTCAGATAGTTAAGAATTGCATAGCTGGTTGGAAAAAAAAAGTTATTTATCAAGGGGAGGATAACAACTCCTTATTCGAGCAGTACTGGAGGCTCTTTCGACTTACTTCTTATCTGTTTTTAGAATTCCAAAAGCTATGGCAAAGAATATAGAAAGAAGGATGCGTGATTTCCTATGGAGACACAAAGACTTTGACAAAGGACAGAATTTGGTAAGCTGGAAGCAAGTAAATAAACAGATAAAAGAAGGGGGCTTAGGAGTAGGAGATCTAATACGGCGTAATATGGCTTTAAGGGGAAAGTGGATTTGGAGGATGCTGGAAAATCCGAATGCTATGTGGGCCCAGATAATCCGAAGCATACATGGGTCGGTTGGTGATGGGAGGAAAGCGGGGGTGAGCCGGAAAGTGAGTCACAGGGCTCCTTGGAAAGATATTCACAGATTATATAAATATTTGGAACCTCACATTCTGTGGAAAATTGGGAAGGGAGATGCAGTTAAATTCTGGGAGGACAAATGGTGTGGGCACACTAAGCTAAAAGACAGTTTTCCTAATATATATAGAATATCCCAGAATAAGGAAGGGGCAGTTCGTGATTTCCGCAACAGTAATAATGTGGATCGAAGGATTCAATGGGGGTGGAACCTCCATATAACCAGTAATATAGGCGAGGACCATGTGGAAGAACTGGGACGATTGCTGGATACTCTTCAGAGTTTCCACCTCAGCAATATGGAGGAAGAGGATAGGCCAATATAGATTAAAGACACTAGGAGGGAATTTTCAGTGCGATCCGAGGGTATTGACGGACAAGAAGCAAACCATAACAGTGCCACAACAGAGCTTATATGGAGTATGAAAATTCCTCTGAAAGTGCAGTTTCTCATCTGGATTGTCAGCCTAAACAAGTTGCAGACAGCAGAAAATATTCAGAAGAGATGGCCAAATCATACCCTTAATCCATCTATTTTCTGATGTGCAGGAGGAGCGAGGAATCGATTGTACACCTTCTAACTAAATGTAATCTAGTGAAGTATATGTGGAGGGAATGGAGCAAAGTCAACAACAGTTTTGTATCACCATCCAGAGACAATCTGTTTCAGTTTCCAGAAAATAGAATCATGTCAACTCTAAAACCTTACAGGAAGACAATTCTAGCGGCAGTGTGGTATGTGATCTGGGAAGAAAGGAATCAAAGAATATTCTGTAACAAGATCAAGACAGAAAGGATGGTTTGGGAGCGGTCTAATAACCTTTTTGCTACTTGGATTCATTGTACAAAGCTAGGTCTAGGGTACTCATTTGGTGAATGGGTAAAAAACGAAAGGAATATTTTACAGACTTTTGAAAGTTGTACTGGTTTGTAAAGCCCGGATATCTCATCCGGAATTTTTTAATCCTCTCTTATTATAATATATGTTTCTATTTCAAAAAAAAAAAAAAAAAAAAAAAACAAACAGATTGTATGTCTTACTTTTCACCTTCACATTATCCTAGGCCATCTCATCTATTCTCTTTATTCTACAGACTGATTCCAACTCTAAAATTGGGTATTCATGCAGACTAACTCTACAAATTAAGGAAAAGGCATATTTTAATGGTGTTGAGATGCAGACCAAGATCTACAGTGCAAAACAGTCTTCTTGATATTTGAAAACGGAGATGAAAACACCACCACGTTCTTCATGCTGGGTTCAAGAATCACAAAGATTCTAAGGCAACCATAATTAAGATGGAAGTATTTCCAGTGTTACATTAACTAAAAGGAAAATAAATATTCAGAGGAGAAATGCTATATAAAGGGAGTTCCCAGAATCCAGAGTTGGATGAAAAGTATCAATTATGGTTCACAGCTGTCAAGAAATTCTAAGGATCAATATGTTATTTGGTTTATCTTAGCAAATTGAAGATCAAATATACCTTACTAGGTAACCCTCCTATTTTTCTCAAAATATCAACTGGTAAGGTTTCAACAACTCCAACTGGAACAAGCTCTTTGGAATGCCTGCATTAACCACAGAATAAACTCAATAAGAAAGAACATTATAAAGTTCATAAGAAAAGCACGGGTTCTGATAGTATTAATATGATCACCATATATAATCAACAGTTCCCATAAACCTAGAGTGATGGGAAGTTGCTAAGGGTTCCCCATTTCTATCTCTAGTATTAGAGCTACCCTGCAAAATGTAAACAAGAGATGAGATTTAAAACGAAAAAACTACTGTGACACAGGTGGAATAAAAATGGATGGATGCAAAGCTAACTGAAATAGAGAATCAGATTCCACATCCAGTTCTGAAATAAAGTAATAAACAATATAGTAAATATTTATGTCAGAAACATATGTACAACATAATTAGCTAAAAAAACATACAATTCAAAGAACTTACAGGAACTCCAACATATGCACTGGAAATGTTTAGATGGTGGTGAATATGGGTAACTCCCATGCAGCCTGTTGCAAGGTGTAATTCTTCATTGCTCCATCTAAATGTCAATGGTCTTGAAACGATCATTTGAAAGATAAAAAACAAACCAGCCAAGCATCCATGCACGACAATCAGTTACTATGAATTGGCAAGTAGTTAGAGACATATGAAGTGGACTTTGCAAGGATTTTACACGAAGAAGACCTGTTTAGATCCCTACTGGATGCTGTGAATGTTCGACAACTTGCTGAACTTTCAACCTGTCCTGAAATTTGCCTGCGATCATGCACTAGGATATTCAACTGCAATGAGTCAATAAAAATATCAGCTTCAGATATACAACAATAAAATTAGAAGAGGGAAAGCTCAGAATCAATTTCCAAGGATTCTGAGAAGAAGATCTCACTCTAGGAGTTTTAATATCAGAAGCTGAAAGAAAAACTTACCTCCGATGAAGCTAGAAATTCATATATTGCACTCTGTGACATGAAGACGAGCAAATTTAAAATTACAAATGATCCTTATTCCAAGTTAAATGGAGACTTTTCCGTGAAAAAGAAAAAATATATAGGATAATTTTTTTTATTTATTTAAGCAAAAACACCAGAAAATATATAGAATAGTTACCTTTGGCGTGCTATTAAAGTCCCCAGCAAATACAACAGGGATGTTTCCCCAATCTTTAGATATTTTATAGGCCCTTTGCATAAACAATCGGACCTGAAACATTGTTAAAATAACCAAATTCAAAACCTAAAATTGAAAAGAGGATCCAATTGAACAGCATAAAGTTGAGTAAAAGCAAAAACTCAATTTTGAGGGATTAGGCCACTGATGCCAGTCACTAAGCATTGTCATAATTTTAATGACTTTTTAAAACATTTCACAATTCCAAAACCTAGCACAAGGTATTGTACAGTAACAAAATAAAAAAAATAAAATAAAAACCCAAAAAAACCATCATAAATAAATGCATCCCCAATGATGACTAAATCTAGAAAAGCTTTATAATATATTTAAAAACATAAAAAGTAGTTCATAAAGGCTGTGCATTCTGTTTATATTTATGTTGAGCACTTGATTTAGAAATTCATTACGACCAATAAGAACCACCTAGTAAGGTTTTTGATATTTCTACATATAGCCTTCCATATTAGGCATAGTTATATCTTACAATGGTTTTCTACAAGAAATTCCGCGCCAGCTGAATTAACAACTTTCAACTCTTGAGACTTTGGAATTCTTTACCTGGCCGAGTTTGATATCTCCACGATTTGGGTTAAATAGCATGTGAGTATTCCCCACAAGTAAACTTCGACTCTGTTGGAACCTAAATATGTGAATTTAACAACAGTTATGGAATAACAAAATAAAATCCAGAAACATAAATAAAATAACTGATAGATTGAAACATTCCGAGTGGACCTTGAAGAATTGGTGCAAAGTGCATTAAAACTAACCCTGACTCTTGGTTATGACAGTCGGTATTCAAACAATTAGCATTCATCTGCAGAAAGAATATTACACGGACAGGGAAAAATGCATAAGGCATCTCAATGACCATTTGCAAAATGTTTTCAGTACAATCAAATGCAAGTAGTAGTTATCTTTAATAATTCACAATTAAACAGCAATAGCAAGCATGCAACATAATTCAAGAACAAGGTTGTAATAGGGCAAGCAAATACCACCTTCGGAACTAGAATTACAGTCAACCATTTCTTATCTGTATATGCAATTAGCTTCTTTAGCTTATCTTTTCTGGTTATTTAATTCTTTAATTAATATCAGTATTTTTTTTTTTACCATCATTCTTTCTATTTATTCATTTGTGTGGGATGGGAAGAGAGGAAGGCTGCCATAGCCTAAAAGAGATACAATTAGTACAGTGACAAGTAACAGCAAATGGCCAATGTTTGTCAAGATTACATGGGTCTACTGGAGAGACCATTAGACCCATGTAATCCTCAAAACAATAACAAGTCTTTCTTTTCAGTTAAGAGTATAGATGGAAATTCTTTCACAAGCCTAAGTATCATAAAAATTTCAATAAATACATTCCAATTTTGTGTCTCACATGATTTATCTCCTCATTTCTATCCAAAGCAGCCAATTTACCATTAACATTAAAATTATAACTTAAAACAAACTCTTAAATGGATAAAAATACTAAGCATGTAGGAACAAGCCTGCAACCAATTTAGCATATAAGACATAACATGTACCCCTCTTAAAGAACATGAGGAGATATTAACAATTAAAAAGGTATAAGATGTATGCACTATACAGAAAGAACTACCTATAGTATACTTCAACCAACAGCATAGGACAAATTCATAAGGCTCAACATTTTTTTTCTTCATTGTAATAAGTTCCAAGGACCAAATCATTCGTGTTAGCAGCCTTACCTTTAAAATGCAAAATTGGGCAACATTGTTACGAAGGTCAAACTGTTGAAACTCTATGTTCTCTTGGTGCAGAAGAGTAAATCTGTATTTTTAAACATGAATGCAAACCATCAAAAATACCAAACGAGTTAAAATAATATATATATAGACAGAATCAAAAATAATTTCTCTTTCTAGAAGTAATTGCACGGAACGGGTAACACGGTTCCATATATAAGCTTTTTTTTTCTAATACTTTTTCATTTTATAGAAGCATTAGCTGGGGAACAACAGAAAACAAAAAAGGAAAACCTACAAATTATTAAGCGATATCACCACAATCCATCAAGTTGAGAATAACGAACAATTTTCCCATGTGTAAGTAAGCATTCTCTATAACTTGGTACAATTTCATACATGACAAAAGCTATGACATTTGCACTGGCCAATGCAAACAGCATTTGCCCCTATCAAATAACATATTTATATGCACAAAATTTATATGGAAATTACAAAAATTTATAACATATCTAGAAAACCAACAGTACTTTTGTATACTCATGCACAACCCAACCCAAAAAAATAAAAAGTTACACTATTACAAATTATACCCTATAAAGTAGAAAAGGTAGCGTAAGAATTGAAATACAAACCTTAAATTATAATTAAAAAAAACATGAAAATGTTACAATTACAAATTTACATTGGTTGTTTTGTAGGAATAACTTCCTCAATGAAGAGAACGTCTTCAGAAAATATCACCAAAAATATTCATTTGGCACTAAAATTACTAGAAAACCAAACTATTAATTAAATCCCAGGTGTCGGTGGATATTGACTAATAGTCTTACATGCATTAAATTCAAACCTAATTTGATTTGCCAAACCCCTAAACGATTTAACTCTTACTCACATCATAGTTCCAAAAACAGAAAAAAAAATTGCCAAATTTTTAGGGAATTATTTCCAATTTCTTGAACCATAAAAAATTGAGGATTTGATATGAAAAATGCAAATAATGGCCATAACAATTCATTAAGATTTTACAAAAGTTAATACTTCAAAAAAAAGTCTAAGCTTTCAATTAGGAATTGCACAGATTCACCCAAAAAAAAAAAAAAAATTGATGCAATTTGATGACATTTAACAAAATTTGACAAAAAAAAAGTAAAGAAGTATCATTTTACCAACAAAATATTACTATAATTGTACGTTATTTCAACTTCACTAACCAATATAACAATAATAAAAAAAAGATATAAAAAAAATCATGTAGTTCTATTGGTCATGTATCCTTTTAAAACAAGAAGAAAACAATGAAATTAGATAAATAAATAAGTCAAAATGAGAAAAAAATAAAAATATATATAAAACGTTTCCAAAACCATATTCTATAGTTCAAATCCTATACAGAAAGATTTAACAAAAAAAAAAATTGAATACTAGACTAATAAATTAAGCAAAATTTATTTGTCAAATTACCAAAAAAATATGTCGAAAAGCAAGGCATTACAAAATTTAGAATCAAGACATAGAGAAAGATTTAACACAAAAACCCAAAAGCTAGCATTTCAAATTCGTCAACCTATTTAGCAAGATTAATATTGTTAGATCATTTTTGTATATAATTTTTAATGTATTTTAAGTATATCTGCATATTAATGTTTAGTTAAATATTACAATAAATCTAAATATTTAACATCCATGCAAAATGCTCTCAACTTCCCTAAACTTGAGCAAATTTAAAAAGTTCTCCATGCCAAACTAAACTTCTCCAAGTAAATCCACTTTCCAAGTGATCAAAGTTGAAGGAAAAGACAAATCTTCAAACCTTGTTCAAGATTTTAAAAACTATATTATCATAAATGATTTATATTTTTCTTTTCTTTTCATTTATTTTCCCTTTTCCTTATAGGGCATTCATAGAAAACTAGAAAGTCAATCTTTTTAATTTCTATTTCTTTTTTGTTTTGGAAGATAAATATAAAATTAAATATATTCATTGCCCCTTGAAATGTGAGAATTTCCATTATTTCACTCTTCCAAGGTCAACTCTATGTAGAATTACTAAAAATACCCTACACCACGTTGAGCTACGTTTTCATCATTATTCATATATCAACACGAATTCATTATTTACGTAGATTATGTGATAGTTTTGGAATCCATGAATCACATCTTTCAAGGTTTGGAACAATTGACCAAACGACTATAAATGTGCCAATGCAAATTTAAGCGTGGCTAAATGAAATCCTGAACTTTTAGTTAAATACTGCAATCCAATTTTTTGTGAATTTCCTAAACTACCCTCATCTTTTACTTCCTTGTCCTTTAAAAAAACAGTTAAAAATAAACGTAATATGAGCTGCAAATTGCACCCAAAAGTTGTTAAGTTTTTTTTTTTCTTTTTCTTTAAAGAACAAATAAAAAAAGTAAGAAGAGATGATAGATTGCGAAATTCCAAAAAAATAATAATTGAGATTGGGTGGTTAAATAAAAAATCGGGGTTCACTTACCCACAATCCTTAACTATTCCTATTTCGGGAATATGGTTTTGATTAACTGTAAGTTTTGATAGGTTTACTAATTCTTACTATTGCAGATAAAGTAATGGGCCTAATGGCACTATATCAAGATCCATGTTGGCATCTCTTTGTATTAATTGAGATGCGGCACCAAAAAGAGCATAACAAAATGCACTTAATTTGAATAATGAAAACATCATACTTTCACCTTATATTGCAATAGTAAAATCATACATCAACAGAAACAATGATGATAATAAATAAATAAAATACAGAGATTCAAAGAAGGCTTACATGTCTTCCTTCCAAAATATTGCACATCCATCACATGCATCACCAGTGCGGGCCTAGCGGAGAAACACTTTGAATTTCAGACTTTCATTAAAAAAACTGATAAGTAAGCAACAATTGTCAAATGAAAAACAACAATTGTTACAAAAGGTACTGCAAATACTTTATACACTCCAATGAAGCCATCTTCTTTAAGAAGCTCTGCTAAATCATCAAATTGATCAACCTCCTGTAGAGACAGTATTGGTATGAGAAATTAACATATACTGTAACATCTCTGATCTCTCGCAACTTGCAATAAATGCACCCGATTTCCTCTTTTTTTTTTTTTTTTTGGTAAAATTCTTTTTTTTAATTATTGCAGTTACTGATCTCATAATCTAAACATTACTAAATACAAGACCGATGTAAACAAATTACAGATTACAAGAAATGCAAATTACTTGCCTGAAAACACAGAACGCTAGGGTTATAACGACGAATCTCCTTACGAATAACTCTTCTCCGGCGCTCCCAATTCAGCAGCCGCGGTGGCACGCCTCTGTACAAATCGAGATGCTTTGACGCGTTCTCCACTCCTAATATATTGTACGATACAATCACGAACTTATCTGCATAAAAACACCCAAAAAACAAAAAATCAAAAATCTTAACCTCTATACCACTTGAATTCAAGCACCACAGGTTAAACCCTAGATAGTGCTTTATCTTCATCTTCCTCTTCTTCTTTAAAAAAAAAAAAAAAAAAAAAAAGAAAAGAAAAAAGAAAAATTATTAAACTTAACCTTTTAAATGTGAACAATCGCGAGGCGAGAAAACCCAGCGACGACGCCCTTCGTCCCCTTTGGTTGGGGGTTTTCGCTTCGTTTTCTTATGAGTTTTTCGATTCGGCTTCTTCGAGTGTTTTCTCGGCTTCTTGGACTCGGTCCGGTCCACGAGCGACGGATCGGTCTTGCGTTTCTTTGTTGCGGCGGCGGAGCGTGAGCGGTCCGTCCATTGAGCCGGCGGAATGTCCATAGCAGGCCGGAGGAGCGTGACGAGAGCGGTGGTCCGTGCTCTTCGTTATACCTTTCTTTCTCGCGGATGCAACTCGAAACTGAGACTTAAGTCACGTGCACTTAAGGCCGAGGAGCACGTGAGCCTCCATCATAAGTTCTGTGCAAGTCACCCAACCGGCTTGACGAGGCCTGACCAAATACGACTAGTTCGGTTCGGATCAGATTGGGTTTCAAAAAAAATCGGGTAGGGTCGGGTAAAGAATATTATGTGACCCAACTCGGTTGAGTCAAATGTCGAGTCCAGTAAGGTCGAGTTGGACTTGACCGGACTGATTCATGTTATTGACCCATGCCCCTTATCTTCTACAATTCTGCTGGGTTTTTTTTTTTTTAAATTTTTTTATTTAAATCTTTTCTCAAATAGCTGCTCAAACTAAAACCTAACTTTTTTTTCTCTACCTAACTCCTCAGTTTCAGACAGCGGCCATCCTCCATTTTTAAGGAGCCTCTTATTTCCAAATCAGTCATTGAACCCTTCTCAATTTCAGACTCTCAGTTATGCACTTTTTCAGCAAGTATCTTCCAACCTCCATGGTCAAACTTCCCAGGTAATATTCGATCGTCATCTTTTTATTCTCTCTTTTTTTGTTTTTTAGTTCTACACCTTCATCTTTGTCTTCTTCGCTTATGTGCATTCATCTTCGCCTTCTTAAGACTTTTTTTTTGTTTTTTCTATCTTCTTTGTTTTGAAAAAGACTAACCTGTTGTCTTTTTTCGACTTTTTCATGTAAATTTTGAAGAAAACTTGAATTTTTTTTTGTCTTCTTCGTGTTGAAGACTTTTAAGTTTTTTTATTTTTTTGGGGTTCTCTGAGAAGAATAATGCACCAATTCTTCTCCTTTTGCAGTTGTCACCATGTGGATTGCTGCCATCGTCGCTGTCCATTTGTTTCGCATCCTCTAAAGCCCTCAATTGTCGTTAACATGAATATCATATTTAATTTATTAACAATGATAAAATATTAGTATACATTTAACATAACATAGGTATACAATGTTATAAAAATTAAGTATGCTAAATATATATATTAATATAACTTTAGTATATTATTGGTATACAATAAAAAAAATTAAATATACTATATATATATATATATATATTGGTTTAATGTTAATATAACATTAATAAATTATTGATATATAACAAAAACTAGGTATACTAAACCTATAATGATGGTATAACATCGGTATACCAATGATATAAAAAGGGATATATATATAAAAATAGTATACAATAATATATAATCTCTAACTATCCCAATAACCTATTGGTATACAATGGTTTTTCTAGTGAACATCTTTGCAATATTAACAAATGGAAGATTTAAAAAAAAAAAAAAACCCAATGTTTCATTTTTTTCGATGAACATCTCTACCAAAAGTGGCAATCGATGAACAATAACAACAGTAGTCTGGCAAGTAGCTGCGATGGCGAGCAGGTTCGATTGCAACGGTGAGTAGCTTCGACTCCGATGGGGAGTAGCTTCAACTGTGATAGCGAGCAGCTTCGACTGCGAGCAACTGCGACTACGACAATGAGCAGTGGCGATTGACGAACAACAACAGCAATAGTCCAACGAGTAGCAGCAGCACTAGGGGCACCAATGCGACCACCAAATTTTGAGAAGCCCCACAATTCTACAACTCCCAAGACTGCCCTCCAATCCCGGAAGACGAACACACCAGTATGTGCTCTGATCAAGTAGTGCACATGGCAGTGACCCTGGATTCCGCCTACCTTTGCGGCTCAATGGTCACAATCTTTTTGTCCTCCAACACTCCTCTTGCCCACAAACCGTCCAGTTCCATTTCATAGTCGCTGTAATACCTGAAATTTTAGTGACGTAGGAAATGATAGTCCCACATTGGAAAGATAGAAACACTAGTTGGAAGATGCCTCTATATAAACCCCCTACTCTACCCATTTCATTCATCCCAAAGACAAGAGTTGAAAATTCCTCTTGCTCTCTCTCTTTGTCTCCTTCTTAGCAACCTTAGTCCTAGTTTTTCCTTGCTTGAGCTATTCTAAATAGTTCGCGAGGTAGTAGCAACGAAGTGCTACAGAGATTTTAAGAAGCGATCTCAAGGTGAGTTTATTTCCCTTCTTTTAATTTATTATTTTGTAAGATAATGCTTGCTTATTTTATTAGTTTGATTTTATTCTTGTTCTTCGCATTTATGTTATTCAATTATTATGATGCTCATGACCAAGAAAGTATGCTCTGTAGTTGCGTCTTGTACGATCTTCTACATCAGAAATTGAAAGTCAATCTGAATGTTATACTGTTTGAGCTATTATTTATCACGCATTAATATATTGTTCATGACCAAGAGAGTATGTTCTGTAGTTGCGTCCTGTACGATCTTCTACATTAGAAATCAGAAGTCAATGTTTGTGAACATGTTATATGGTTGGAGTATTTAGATACTTTTGGAATATTTATTTACTATGCTCTTGCACACAAAAATAAGATTAAATAAGATTTCAACCACACACCGGTACGAGGGACTTTCTGTGTTCCATGTAGAATTGAAATTGATTGTCAAGACTGACACCAAGATGGAATAGGTTTCAGAAAAGATTCCACTAGAGATGGGTTGAGTTTCAGAATTGATCTCTCTCCCTAGATCTGGAGCACAAAGTTTATCCCCGTTCGGTCTAAATTACGACTAAAATAATATATTGTTTGAATCGATTTAATCTCTGAAAGTGTTTGATATACTTGCATTGTTTGGTTTAAATAATGAATTGAATAGATGAAATGATTCACTGAGCTTTTTAGCTAACCTCACTATTTTTCACATCTTAGGAAATTAATTAGCTTACGATGAGGTTTATCTACTGAAAATTTTTATTTACTTCAATGTAGGGCACATAGGCCTAAGCTAAATCATGTATTTCAGTTTTGAATGTATTTTTTTGCTGTAATAGATCATTGTACTTAGAATTTCGAATGAATAAATGAAGAATCTTATTTACCATGATGTCATTTTGTACATAGACTAATGTACATAGGAACCCTAATGGATTTGGGTCTAAGAAGAAGAAAATGTAGCACAGGCCCGTCTCCTGGGCGGCCTGAGATTATTGATCAAAGAAAATTAGAACGTCAGATGACGTAGAAGATGAGGCTTGGGAGGCGGGGTGTTACAAAGGTGGTATCAGAGCCTAGGCTTTAAATGCCTTGGGCAAGAATTAGAAGGAATTGACTAATCTGGTAAGACTATTTATTTATTTAATTTAGAAGCCCTACCTCCTATTTTGGAAACTGAAATGATTTTGAAAACTTGTTTTCGAAAAGAGATATATGTTTTCAACGGTTTTGTTTGGATACAATGATTACGAGTTGAGCTGATATTGGGTAAGTCTTATCCTGAGTAAAGCTAAACATTGAAAGGGAGACAGATTATCTTGTTCTAGAAAGCACGGTTGTTAAGTAGACTTCGGTCTCGCTGTCCGATCTGGAGGTTGTCCCACTAGCTCAAACAAGTAGTCAGAGTTGAAGAACACACTTATTTTCTTATGAGATAAAAACAAAGAGGTGGTAATTAAGGGTTAGGAATTTACTATAGTCCAAATGAGATGCCAACAAGAATTTAAGAACCTAGGTTTGGGGAAGAGACATTAAGTAGAGACTTGGAGGTTGTCAAGAGTGGCATAGTAAATCATGAATAAACGTTTAGGGCATAAGTTAGAGATTAAAAATGTGTGGAAAACGAACACTTGTTTGGTCAGGGCACGAGATCGGGAGGATCCTGTATCCTTGGTTTCTATGTGGTATGGGACGCATAGAAATTCGGGGATATGGAAGAATCCTTAACTCAAAGAATGACAAAACATGTTTGGTGAATGATCGGTGGCTTTAGATGAACTTGTTTCCCTACGCTTGACTGATATAAGACAGTCAAGTATAGTGAGGCTTGGGAAGCCTTAGAAATCGATACATTTGTAAAATTGATTGGGTGTAGTGAAATCTTTGGGTGGAAGTCTATGTTAAAGGGCAAGGGTGGTATGAGACACATGAACCTGGAGGCGTAGGCGGAAGCCTAGAATTTTATTATGCTATCATGAATTCTTGAATGATTGAATGCATGATGATCTTACTGTTTGTATGAAACCAACTCTTATACCCAAAAACAAAAGTGAACTTAGAAGAATAAATTATTAGGTCACTCAACAAATCGAAAACCTAGAAACATGAATCTAGAGTCATGATAGAACAAACTAAACAAAAAGGCAGAAATGAATACTAAATCGACATTAATGTGTAGATAATGGTTGGACCAAGGAGATACGCAACAAGAGGTAATACATCTGATGCACCGACTCTCAGGAAGCGCAATACGACATGACGAAGGCTAAAATGGAACATATGATGAATGAAGTCACCATGAGAGTCATGGAACAAATAGAGCGGACGCTAGCCTGAATGATACCGTAAGTGGCACCACAGACGCAAGAGAAGATTCCGATACAACAGCAAATGCCAGCACTTGAGATTTCAGATCGTCAAGAAGAACCAGAGGACCTGGAAGACAACGAACACAGAAAATTGTTGTTAGAATTGAAGAAGCTGGGACCATCACAGTTTTATGGTACTACGGATAGTTTAGCAACTGACCATTGGTACCAAGAATTAGAAGAACACTTGGATGTGTTGAGAGTAACAAGTCCTAGCAGGGTAGCACTGGCTACCCATCAATTCAAGGGACTAGCTAGAAGTTGGTGGCGGCTGGTAAAGGCAGACATGACTGTCAATGTTAGCAGAATGAATTGGGAAGAGTTTAGGGAGATATTTTACAAGAAATTCTTCCCTAAAGGAACACTAGAAAAGATGCAGGGGGACTTTATTCAGCTAAAGCAGAGAGAGATGATGATGGCCGAGTATGAGGCCAAATTTATCGAATTAGCAAAGTTCTCACCTGAATTAATCAGTGATGAGAAGAAAAAGGTCAACCGTTTCACCCAGGGTCTCAAGATTGAGATCCAAAAATTAGTAGAGACAGCCTGCCCGAAGACGTATAGAGAAGTAGTAAACAGGGCATTAACCCTAGAACAAGAGTTGAATTTTGAGCAAAGGCTAAGAAACAAAAACAAAAGACCAGGAAGTGACAGAGATCACCAAGGAGATCCAAAGAGAAGGAATACCAATTAGAACAATGAGAATAATATGCCTCAAGGGCAAAATCGACCTAAAATGGAAGAACAATTAGAGCTGGCAAGACGTCAAGGGCGGTGTTTCAACTATAATCAGCGATGGCACCTATCGAAGTTTTGTCCCAGCAAAACCCAGACGCGACAACAACAACAACCTCCAAATAATCAAGGAAGAGAACAGAATGTACGTGCTCAACAGCAACTGCCTCGACAAAATAACAACCAGGGGCAAAATCAAAATCAGGGTCAAGCACAAAATCAGAACCAAGACCAGGGGCAAAACCAGGCGAGAGTATTTGCTATCGTTGAAGCCCTGGAAGACCAAATCTCTGTTGTCGAAGGTACATTCTTGTTATTTAACACTACTATGAAACTGTTGTTTGATTCGGGTGCTTCAAAGTCATTTGTTTCTGAAAAACTAGTTAATAGATTACAACTACCAAGAAAGACTTTGCCTATAACGTTGAATGTATCAACACCTATAGGAACTTTTGTTACATCAAAGCAAATGTGTATTTGTGACCTTAGGTTTGGGGATAAGCTGATTTCAGCTGACCTCTGTGTGCTACCATTCCACGGGTATGATGTGATATTGGGTATGGATTGGTTGGATCAGCACCAGGCACAAATTGATTGTCCCAAGAGAAGAGTAAAGATAACATTGCCCTTAGGAGAAACCTTCAAGATAGATGGTGATATTCATAAATTGCCTAGGAGCCCAATGATAGCCATGTTGAACTACTTAAAGCAAAATGAAGACCTCGAAAACCTCTTAAAAGAAGACTCTAAAAGACCAAAAGAAATAAGGAATCTACAAGTAGTTTGAGACTTTGAAGATGTGTTTCTTGATGACTTGCCTGGACTATCACCAACTAGAAGTATCGAGTTCAAGATCGAACTCCAACCTGGAGCCAAACCCACAGCTATACCTCCGTACCGTATGGCACCAATAGAACTAATTGAGTTGAAGACCCAATTAGATGAGCTCCGAGAAAAAGGATTCATTAGACTAAGTGAATCACCTTGGGGGGCTCTAATGTTGTTTGTGAAAAAGAAAGACGGATCTATGAGACTTTGTGTCGACTATCGAAAATTGAATCAAGTAACGGTAAAAAACAAATACCCTTTACCAAGGATGACGACCTATTTGATCAATTAAGATGAGCCACTCATTTCTCAAAAATTGACCTTAGGTCAGGCTGTCATCAGTTGAAGATCCGTGAAATAGGCATTTACAAGACTGCCTTCAGAACTCGATATGATCACTTCTTACAGTATTGCCTTTTGGTCTAACCAATGCCCCGGCAGCATTCATGGACTTAATGAACCGAGTATTTAGGCAATACCTTGACTAGTTTGTCGTGGTATTTGTTGACAACATCCTAATATACTCCAAGTCCAAAGAGGAACACTTAGAACACTTGAAGATCATGTTAGAAACACTCAGAAAACACCGACTGTATGCTAAATACAACAAGTGTGAATTGTGGATGAAGACAATCAAATTTCTTGGCCACGTAGTATCAACAGAAGACATTTCTGTGGATCCGGAGAAGGTGGAGGCTGTTGTGAATTGGAAGCAACCAAAGACAGTTACGGAAATCAAGAGTTTCTTAGGCTTGGCTAGATACTACAGAAGGTTCATATAAGATTTCTCTAAACTAGCAGAACCTATGACCAAGCTAACCAGGAAGGGAGTTAAGTTCAATTGGGATAAGAAGTGCGAACAATCATTCCAAGAAACTGAAGAAGAGATTAATTACGGCCCCCGTCCTAGTGACTCCAACCCATGGGGTTACCTTTACCCTTTATACTGATGCATCATTGAATGGACTGGGAACAGTATTGATGCAAAGAAGACAAATAGTCACTTTTGCCTCACGACAACTGAAGGTCCATTAGAAGAACTTTCCCACTCACGACCTAGAGTTAGCAGCCATTGTATTCGTCCTGAAGATTTGGAGACATTACCTTTATGGTGAGAAATTTAATCTATTTTCAGATCACAAGAGCTTGAAGTACATCTACTGTAATACCCCAGAATTTTGTCAAAAAATTTAAAATAAATAAAATAAGTTGAATAAATTAATTTCAAAGATTTTAAGAAATTTTGGGTGCAAATGGTGGGTTGGCACATGAAAAATAATTTACATTGGAGATATAATAAAAATTAGGATAATTAAATGAAAATTACAACTTAGTGGAATTAATTATGAAATTTAAGGAGTTGCTTAAGAAATAAATAAAAATAAAGTTTAAATACACATATAGGTTAATATGGGTATGAAAAATATGTGTATTAGCACAATAAATGTGAATACTACATATTATAAGAATATGTACATAGAAAAATTCATATAATTAAATAAAATATATTTATTAAAAATAAATAAAATATTATGTAAATAATGGTGTATAATTACATAATTTATTATCTGAAAAAGAAATATGAAATAAACAAAAATACATGGAAATGAAAAATATAAATTATTTAATTATTAGCATTAAAAATATTAAAGAAATGAGAAAATATCTAATAAACACAATATTAAGTAAATTAGAAAGGAAAAAATATTAGTAAGTACATAAAATAGAATAATTTATGCAATTCAATCAAGTTTTTATCAATTAGAAAGTGTGTAAATGTTAAAATTCGGATTATAGAAGCTTTAGAAAGTGATTTTGTAATTAGAAACACGATCCAACGGTCCAAACTCGATCTGTCCGATCCAACGAATGAGATCAAAGCCCTAAACAACATCCAGGAGCACCAAATCACGAAGATCTGACAGCGCATAATCGATCAAACCAGATCGGATGGTCCAGATGGTTTTCGTTAATCACGAACCGGATCCGCGTGCTGTAATCAAGGACAATCGGACGGATCGTATTTGATGATCGCGAATGTGTGTTGTGATCGATGCTCATCCGACGGTGAAGATCTTAGATCGCTTGATGATCGTGCTGCGTTCGAGGAGATCTATCGGTCTAGATCAGATCCTCTGAATTTGACGCGATCGAGAATCATCCAACGATCCACAGATGATCCAAAAAACCTTAACCGTGATCTAATGCGCAATTCGAGAACGATCCTACGATTCCGATTAGCTGCTCTGATAAATAAATGAAAAATCAAACCGAAAATCCGAATAAATCATCCAAAAATCCGAAAAAAATGTTTCTAAACTCCAAAAAATTTCAAATAAAATACCTACCATTTTCTTATGCTTGAAGGGCACGAAAATTTGAATTTTTGCAAGTTTCCCACCAAAAAACTTACCATTTTACACTAGTTTGAAGCTTATATAAAGGACCCCATGCTCACAATTTCATTCATCCCAATTCAAGAGCATACTAGTCCCTTTTGAATCCTTCTAGCCTTCTTCTTGGCAATCCTCTTAGTTCTTGGGTGATCTTGAACTATTCTTGAGTGTTCTTGAGTGTTCTTAAGAGTTCTTGAGTGTTTGGAAGACTTGAAGCAACGAAACTCTGCCGAATTTTAGAGGTGCACAGAAGGGACGCATTTAAGGTGGAAGTGACTTCTAACCTTTACTTCTTTATTTTAATTTGAATAAATCTTGCATGTGTGATGATGTTTTGAAGATGA
>JAJIYU010001642.1:0-35630 GCA_030144865.1 Tinospora cordifolia | reverse complement strand
ATTATATATATATATATATATATATATATATATATATATTATTTAACTTAAAATAATTCTAATTTTATTTTAACTTAAAATATTTTTATTTTATTTTATAAATTAAAAATAAATATATTTTTATTTTTATTTAAATTATTAATTTTAATTATTTAAAACAGTTAAAAAACTTTTAATTATAAAAATTAATTATTTAAAATAATTATACATACATATATATATATATAGTTATATATATAACTATATGTAAATATATAAATATGTATATAGTTATATATATAACTATATAGTTATTTAACTATATAATTATAACTAAATATATAACTTTATGTAAATATATAAATATCTATATAGTTATATATATAACTATATATATATATGGCGCTACAGTTGCAGCGCCCTGTTGTTTCTTTTTTTAAATTAAAAAAAAGGGCCCCGAGCACTCGGTCTAAACTGAGCGCTCGGGGCACAGACGCCTTGTCAGACACCCAGCAATGGGCGTCTGATGAGGTGCAGGTGCATTGAGTACCAACAAGGCACTCAATGCACCTGCGTTGAAGATGCCCTCACAATATTATACATTTATTAGACTGTATTATATGAGTATCACAATCACATCAATTCATTAAATATACTCACTACAATATTTTATTTATAAGTACATTAATACCTATTATTCTCATTTAAATTAAAAAGATAATAATTATTTTAATTTATATAAAAAAGTAAATTTTTTATAATTATTTAATTTAAATATTACTTTTTAATAAACAATTTAAAAATGTTGAATTTTAAATGTTACTAATCATTATTATATTTTATTTGATATATATATATATATATATATATTATTTAACTTAAAATAATTTTTTATTTTATTTTATAAATTAAAAATAAATATATTGTTATTTTTATTTAAATTATTAATTTAAATTATTTAAAACAATTAAAAACTTTTAATTATAAAAATTAATTATTTAAAATAATTATAATTATAATTATATTTATATATATATATATATATATACACGTCCAGCAATGGGTGTGTGATGAGGCGCAAGTGTATTAAGCGCCACAGGTGTATTCAGCGCCAGCAAAGCGCTCAATGCACCTGCGTTGAGAGAAATGACACGTCCAGCAATGGGTGTGTGATGAGGCGCAAGTGTATTAAGCGCCACAGGTGTATTAAGCGCCAGCAAAGCGCTCAATGCACCTGCGTTGAGAGAAATGACTGTGCCTGATACATTTTAAAAATTTTACTTATTTCTTAATTGAAAAGTAAAATTTCTTGCCAATTCGTTTGAACTTGTTTAATAACTGTCGTGGAAATTAACCGACATTGGAAAATTCCTTTTGGGCGTATCATCCAAATGCTTTCCACTACGCCTGCCATGGATAACTCCCAAACCTACGTGGCCAAAGCGCATCCTTTCTTGCTGCTGCATACAAAGGCGTAACGAATCCCATACCAATGCCGCTCCCACCTCTCGCAGCTTAGTCACATGGCTTCTCTGCTTACCCCAACTGCAACTTATCTCCAGCAGAGCCCCAAGTTCCAATACTTTTCTATTCCAAAACCAATATCACCATTGACAAATCCTCCTTGTTCAAGAACTGCCGTAACCTGCAATGCGTCGTTCTTCGGAAACATCACAGAAAATTTGCTGAACAACTCTCTTCACTTAGATGAATCTTTGGCTTTCTTCCCATTTCTTCAGTCGGAGTATTCACAAATCAGCAGATTTGCCGCGGAATTACCGGACAATGAGAGATGGTTGTTTCTTGGTTTTGCGGGGTTGATTTGGGTTTATCTCACTGCGCGGCCGGGTGTTTTGATAGGAGCGATTGATGCTTATATATTCGCTCCTCTACAGCTTGGTTTCGGTACTTTATTGGGTAGGAGGAACTTGAAGAGGACTGATTTTGTTGTGGGGCAGAGGCTGGGGGAAGGATCATTTGGTGTTGTTTACTCGGGCGCGATTGTTCCTAGAAATTTGTCTGTGGAAGATAGACTGCGGAAGGAAGGAAGAGTGACGGAGATGGGTGGAAGGCTCACGGAAAAGGTTATTCTTAAAAAGGTGACTGATAACGATCCACAGAACTTATTAGATAAGTGTTGTTGTTATTGATTTGTTAGATCAGAAAATTGAACCTTTTGGTGAATTGCACAAAGGGCTGTCAATTGAAGTAACTCCCATTACATACATTAATAATGTAAGTTGAGATAAATATCAAGTTCTCGTGAGAAATGCAACACCACAATACACACATTTGTAGATAATAATTCGGTACAGACTCTTTGTTTATGAATACAAATATTCAAACTTAGTGATTTAATCCTCACTGCTAACCATTGCGGAAAGGAAAAAAAAGAAGTCTTTTCAATGTGTACTCATTGCCCCACTGCGGCTTCCTTTGCCTTCAGGATGGTGACAGAGTAGATCACATGATCTACTGATGATGCCCATATGCAAGAAGAACATGGGAGGAATAGGATGCGTTTTTGGGTAACAGGCTGCTCATATTCCAAAAAATTTTAGAAGAGGGGCTAATGGTGTCCAATTTATTATCTCTCATCAGGAAAGGGAAAGGATTCGGCTACATTGCATTTCTATGCCACATTGTGGTCTTTAAAGGTTAGAATGCAACTGTAGAATTTGCAAAAATTTGGAGAGGAAATCAAAGTTCACGACATGCACTTAGGTCTTGCATTCCCTTTACCAAAAGGTTTTCCCACTTCATTGTGGCTCTTAAATTGGGAGAGTTATCTGCATATGGACAGAGGGTATTGCTGTGTCAACTTCTAGGTGTGGCTATCAATATTTTACTCAGTCTAATGTTTTATTATACATAAGAATTAGTAAGGACCACTAGTGCTTACAAACTGATGTATCAAATTTTCTTATATTAACATAAATATCACTTGTTTCTGCTGAAAAATTAATTTAATCTTATATGTTGTAGTCTTGCAGCCTACAATGCTGCAAACTATTATTAAATAAAATAGCATAACATTCTACTTCTCCAACAAAAACTATATATACAGTTTTAGTTGATTGTGATGCAAATTATCATTAAGTGAAATAATGCAACACTGTAATTCTCCAAGTAACTAAAAAACCATATTTTGTAATTTTAAAGAACTAAAATAATTGTTTGTTGGAACAAATGCTTGATAGGCTGCATCATCTAATAAAGCGAGTTTTTATTTCAAGTCTCCACGCCATCAGCTCTTGCCACTGGAGGCCCAAGGTATTAGTTGCTTGAAGCCCATATGTTTTATATGAAATAAATAATTACTAGTTGGAAGAGGGTCATGCAAGCAATTTTTTTTTTTTTTTTTTTTTTAAAAATCAATGATGGCTCTCAGTTGCATGTGTAAAAGAAAATGGGAAGGAGAGTTTACAAGTTGCAGAACTAAGATGAAGTGAGTGAAAAAAAAAAGGTGATGCCTATAGTTCTTTTGTCACCAAGTTTCCCTATTTTAGGAGTTTTTTGGTAGTCATTTAGATGCCATAAAAATAAAACAACATATGGAGGACAAGGAAGACATAAGTACTAAGATGTGGATAATTAAGAAGATATAATTGTTTTTGATGCAAAAAAAAAAAAAAAAAAAAAAAAAAAGAAAAGACTCTAAAAGCTGATTTGTGTAGTTGTGAATATGTTTTGCATACTGCTTAGTTGAGTTGAATATTATGAATACTATTGTCTATGATTAATAATATTTTGTATCTGACCATTATGTGTATTGTGTAATTATGAGTTGTGTACTTTATACGTATAACATATAAGTTCAATGTGTATGTTTAAAATATAACACAAAAACATGTACTGTTTACCATATTTCATTGTGATAATCTTTTCCTAGCTCGTCATTTATTTGAAATCAAATACAATTGAATATTCAAAAGGGCATTCATCAAGGGAAAACAGAAAAGCTTTTTCAACATTGGCAACACTTCACCGACATATTTTGCATTGTAAATCCTCCTTCTTAATTGTAATACATATATGATTGGATTTAATTATTATAATGCATGTATAATTGGTATAATTAGATTTAATTGTAATGCATATATGATTGGATGCATATGTAAATTACGTGCTTGTCATTCGGGAGTGCATTATCTACATACTTAATTAATAACCAACACTTTCTACTTTTCTTAGATGTCGAATGGATCTTCGAAGTTGTTAATTTCAAACTCTCTATTTTAAGTGAGATGCCATAAAATTTTGGCTTCATATAGTCATTATCAATAGAGTCAACCTTAAAGAAAAGAAAAAGTTTTGACGGATTATGGATTAGACTTTTGCAGGTAAAGGTTGGAATTGAAGGGGCCAAGGAATGTGGAGACTTTGAGGAATGGTTTAACTACAGATTGTCAAGAGCGGCTCCTGAAACATGTGCCGAGTTTCTTGGGAGTTTTATTGCTGATAAAACAAGCTCACAGTTCACCAAGGGTGGCAAATGGCTCGTATGGAAGTTTGAGGTATATTGATTGTTTTTGTCCCTCTTGTTCACTCTTACACAATTCTATGATGCAAGCAAGACAGAATAATTGCTTATCCATACATATACTTTCTGGTTAACAATGTCAAGCATCTGAAAATGGTGGTGCATTTGAGTGGTTTGGAGATATGAAATGATGAGGACGTGAGCTTGGTATTTCACGTTCTCTGTTTATGGCTCTAAACAAAGTAAGAAAAAGCATATAGAAAAACCTTGTACTTCAGTGAGAAGGATGGAAGCCATATCCAAGTTGACAGCCACTTGCGCTAGTTATCTCTCATTTTATCTCCTCATCCTTCATGCTATTCAAACAATTGGATGGAGTGTCAAGTTTTGATGAATAACAGTTGCCATTATTATTATTGTTAACCACGAACTCCTCATAAATATATCATTTATTCTTGTCATTCAATATCCTTTGCAGTATATACTAGGTTGTGTGTGTATGTATACATACATACATATATATATACATACATACATACATATATATCTATATACATATACATATACATATATATATATATATATATATATATATACGTATATATTTTACTCACATCTTGTTAACCATTATTAAGTTATCATCTCTCAGGGTGATCGAGATCTGGCTGATTACATGAAGGATCGAAACTTCCCATTCAACTTAGAGTTAATTATGTTTGGACGCGTATTGCAAGGACAAAACCAGGTTGGACGGAATGCATTGATTGTCAAGCAAATTATGCGTCAAATAATAACTTCTCTGAAGAAGATCCATGACAATGGTATTGTTCATCGAGACGTCAAACCATCCAACTTGGTTGTTACAAGGAAGGGAAAAATCAAGCTAATAGATTTTGGGGCTGCAACAGATCTCCGAATCGGAAAGAACTATGTGCCTAATCGTGGTCTTCTCGACCCAGATTACTGCCCGCCTGAACTATATGTAATGCCCAAGGAAACACCCACACCTCCCCCTGAGCCAATAGCAGCTTTACTTTCTCCAATTCTTTGGCAGGTATAGTTTTCATTCTGTCTTCCTTACTTGGGGCTTTTATAGGATATTGCTATAAGTTATTGGCTATTCTTTAAAGTAGATATCAGGATTTTTTAGGGTTGTCATGGCTTTGATATCCATATAAGTGGCTTCCACTATAAGTGGAAATCCAATCCAATGGATGATCCTAATCATAGAATTTACTAGGATTCTTGGATTACCATAACTTGTTGATTTTGGGTGAATACCATGTCATGAATGTAAATTTTATCAATGAAGCCCATTTTAAGCTTGGCGTATTGAAATGCAAGGTGAAATTGCTCAATAGTTCCTATTTGTGGATGATAACTCTTGTGTGCTATGGGTTTGTCACTGCTCTAGACGTATCTTTTTCAATGATCTTATCATAATAATTTTGAAATTTAGAAGCAGGTTGTTCTGTGGATGCAGCTTAATTCTCCTGATCTGTTTGATATGTACTCGGCGGGTATTATACTATTGCAAATGGCTATTCCCAGCTTAAGGTCTTCAGCTGGTTTAAAAAATTTCAATTATGAGATAAAGGCTGTGGGATATAATTTGAAGAAGTGGAGAGAAGTTACTCGGTTGAGACCTGATTTGCAGCTTCTTGACCTTGATTCTGGTAGAGGATGGGACTTGGCATCTAAGCTTATTTCTGAAAGGGGATTCCTTAGGAGAGGGAGGTTATCAGCTGCGGCAGCTCTAAGGCATCCATATTTTTTGTTGGGTGGTGACCAGGCTGCTGCTGTTATTTCTAAACTAAGCCTCACCAAGTAATCACCAAATAATTGAGTTGTTTGATGATGTAAGTATTACATTTATCCCATCTATTTAGTTTTTGTTCAATTCTCTCTGTTATGTGTCATGTCAATCAACTTCTCTACCAGAATGTTATATATAAAAAGTACACCTTTCTTCAATTGACTAAATTTTCTTTCACATGGCAATGTTAAAAAATAATTAGCTCAAATGATACTGGTACAAATCTCTAGATGAATAATTGACTGGCTGCTTGATTAATGATAAAAAGGATAAGTAATCACTATTTGCCAAGTCATGCTGTTTACACCTTTTTTCATACTTAAAGTTCTACCTTTAATCAGTGATCTGATTACAGTTCAATGCTTAGAGATAATTTTAAAAAAAACAAAAAATTAAATGCATTATTGTCTGGGGTTCTCATCATCAGGACTGACAACTGTGTACAGCTTTACCCCAAAACGCACGTCAAGTATCCTGAAGTTAGTTAACAATGTTAGGAGCTCTTCTTTAACCTTTTAGCATCCATGTGTCTTCCCATCGGTGATGCATTTATATGTGGTATAATTTAAATGGTTGGTGAACTAGTCACAGAAGAAAATATTACTTTTGGCTTCTTATAGTTACGGTGGACTGCTTTACAATTTCATCCTAGAAGACCAAGGTATGCATGACCTGAACCTCACTTTTCTTTTAGTACAGTACATTCATATTTCTTTATTTTTAAGATATTTGATCTGCTTGTTATTTCATCATAAGAAACTGTGATACTCGTGATGTGTTCTAAAATCACAAGAGATACTTTAATTTTTTTTCCTTAATTGACAGAGACTATCTTTGGTTGTAGCATGTGAAATTATTCCAGGGCATGAAGAGCATATCTGCTCCAGTTGTGAGAATCATCCTTATACCGCCAGATGCTTCTATAAGTCAGACAATTTATTCTCTTTTGGATTGATAAAGGTACCTCCTACCTTCGACATTTCAATTCATATTAACGTATGTTATTATATTTGAAGATAGGACCCCTTTTTTTGATTAACTATTTAAAAATACATTTTCAGTTAAAGTGAATGGATCTGATAAACTTGTATTGCTCAAAGAGGAATTCTCTTTTTTCTTTGTTTTCATGTGGGGTGAGGAGGCCAAGAATTGGTTTGTAAGATGAGAATATATTTACAAGAAATCTTGCAGGACATTCTGGTAGAAGCAAGGAAGTTATGTGCAGAGGTATTGCATCGGCAGATGTAATACAATATGCTGAAGATATTACGCTTGCAGAATCTCAGACCAACCTCATCATGCAGCCATTAGAATGAATCTTTCTCTTCATATGATCTTCTGTACATGGATGTCGAATAAACGGGTTTGAAAATCAGCAATAATACTGATATGGCATTAGTCACATCCCTTCAATGCACAAAAAATTTGTGAAGGAAGTATACTTCAAATAGACCATTAGCATTATAGGTATGTTGTGCCACGGTAGTGTATGTTACAGGCTGTGTTACCCAAGAGTCCAACAGCATGGATGCATGTCTAGTAGTCAGACTTGGGCATTCTACATTTAAGAGCACAAGGGACCTTGGCTAGAAGTGTCCAAAGAACTTCAGACATGACGGCATACAAAGTTCAGAAATTATTCATAATTTTGTTGTATTTAGTTAAATGAAGCTGTAAATATACAATATTGACCACAAAACTAGATACAAGTTGGAGAATGGCCAGATCCACTGGAAGGATGCTTCATATTCAAATTAAGCCTTTCCAGAATCTTCCGGATTAAGAGCTGTTCCAAAAACTTGTGCTCCCTAAAGAGGCTTTCTCATTCTCACGTGTCGTCAATCTTTGTGTTTCCAGTACTTGTCTGTCTAAGCTAGTTGTTTATGTATATAATGACATTTGCATTTGATGAAGGATCATTTTCATGCTGCACTGCCTAGGTGCAACTCACACTACAATATTCTCAACTACCAATCCTCACTCTAGTTGCAACTGCTCCATCCCATCATGATATGCCAATCTTCCCTCAAGAATCAACTTCTCATAACAAAACATCCATGGATCTGGTTCCTTCCCCATTTAGTGCTCCAAGGGCTATTCAGTCATCAACTGTTGCTTCAGGGCATTCAACTAATGTTCCCTCCATTGCAGTCGCTACTGTGAACATTTATCCAATGATCACTGAGGGCAAAGCCATTATATTTAAGCCCAAGGCTTTCGCTGTAATTCTACCTGAGCAAAGCATAGTCAAACAAGCTGCCTTGTAATTCTACCTGAACAAAGCACAGTCAAACAAGCTCTTGCTTCATAGGAATGGACTAATGTGATGCTAGAAAACCTAAATGCCTTGCATACTAACTTGACCTGGTCTCTTGTTTTAGTACCCACCAGGAAGTCTCTAGTTGGGTGTAAATGGGTTTTTTGGCACAAATATAATTTGGATGGATTCCTTCAAAGCTACAAGGCTAGGGTCCTGGCCAAAGAATTTAATCAAACATAGAGCTTGGATTACTTCAAGATGTTCAGCTTTATTGTTAAATTGCCAACCATTTGGATATTCTCACACTTGTTGTCTATTACGGTTGGCCCCTCAAGCAATTGGATGTCCACAATGCATTCCTTAATGTTGATCTTGTTGAAAGAAGTTTACATGCGCCAGCCATCGGGTTTTGTTGTTTCAGCTGATCCTTTTGTTGTTTCAAGCTTCAAAAGGCCATTTATGGCCTCTCAAGTAATCCCTTCGTGCATGGTACATTAACTTGAGTTCATTGCTTTTACATTATGGCTTCCACTTTGTCTAGGGCTGATCATTCCATGGTCATCTATTGCCATAACTCTACTATAAGGATCCTTATCACCTATGTCGATGACATGATTGTCATTGATTCAAGCGCCTTGGTCATTGATGATCTTATTGCAACTCTAAATGCCAAACTTGCCCTCAACGATCTTGGATCACTATCCTATTTTCTCAGCATGTCTATCACTCGAAGTGATGACGCAGTGCATTTCAACCAATTTGGGTTTGTGATGAAACATCCTTTGTCAAGCTGGTATGGCTGACTTTAAGCTTTAGACTACTACAATGTCATCCAATTCTTCTCCTCCCTCTTTATTTGATAGCGAGGCACAGGCTGAGATCCCTCTTCTTGTCATAGTATTGTTACTGTACTTCAATATTGCACTATAACTCAACCAGGCATTAGCTTTGACGTGAACATAGTATGCCAATTCATGCATGTCTCCACTACTCATTGGTGTGCCATAAAGAGGATCCTTTGCTATCGTCAAGGCACAATATCTTTTGACATCTCACTATCTTAACCCACTGATCTAGCTCTTACATGTTATATGGACAATGATTAGGCAAGCTGCCCCAATGATTGGTGTCATGCAAGTAGTTATTGCTTCTATCTTTGGTCCAACCTTATATCGTGGTTTTCGACGAAGCAGCGTGTGGTTTCTCACTCCAGTGCTGAATCCAAATACGAAAACCTTGCTAATGCAGCTGCTGAGCTAATGTTGCTTGAATCTTTTCTTCACGAGCTTTATCTGATCGTCTTTGACGAGCTTTATCACTCTCCTCAATCCACTCTTGTCCTTTGTGATAACAGAAGTGCTCTACACCTTGTTAGCAATCTCGTGATGCACTCTTCCACCAAACATGTTGAGCTTGATCTTTATTTTGTTTGTGAAAGGGTTTTTGCTGGTTCCTTAATTTTAAAATCATGTGCCTTCACCAGATTAGGTTGTGGATGCACTCACTAAAGCCTTGCCCTCAGCTCCATTCCTACGCCTTTGTAGCAAGCTCAACTTCATTCCCATGATGCTTTGCTTGAGGGGGATGTTGAAGAACAACCATATGCAGTTACAAGGCCAGCCAATGACCAAGCTCCACCTGAGCAACCTGTCACCAAATTGGATCTGTCTAATAGCAGAGTGCCACATGTACAAGACTAGGTCACACCAATCACACCTTTACATATGTACATGACTTGCTTGTATATAATACACCTCAAGGTTTAAAGTAATGTATCAGAGAAATAAAGTAATTATACACTAAATGTTCTTTTTATTGCTTTCTTTGTCGTTGTTTCATTTTCATATTTCTGCTCTATTGTGACACTCATCCCATCTTCAGTCCTTAGCTGGAGCATCTTCTCCTCAATGCCAAATTTCAATAGTCGGGTGGTATCTTCAAAAGATGTGCTTACCTTTGTGTCAGGTCCAATTTCCTTCTAGTAGTTACAAGAACATGTCCTGTTTCCACCAGTAATTGGCATACTAGTGAGTTTTTCATGATTCCATACTGGTTTATCATATCGATCTGTGGTTTTGAAGTCAGAATAACTTTATTGCCCGTTTGTACGGAGCTAGTGTAGCATACAAAATACTTTATTCATTAAAAATGTAGCTGCTGTGGATATGACTTATGAGAGCAATCGGGGGGATTATTGCATGGCCTTTATCGAAGAGGATTATACTCTTAGAAGTAGTATATTTGTTTCTGAAAAGAGAGAAATCTAGAGGATTAATTAGATTGCGTTTCTCAAAGAATATAGTATCCTTAAGAGTTCCCATATTATTGTTGTTTGGAAGTTACCGAGTATATTTAGTAGATTTAAGGACTATTAAATGGTGAGCAGCTAAAGAACACCTATTAATGGAAGCTTATATTATCACAAATTTTCCTTTTTTTTTTTTAATTTTCTTGAGTTTCTCAGTTGAAAACCGTCTTTAAGCACACCAAGGAAAGGCATGAATGCACCAAGGATAATGACTCTTCGAATATAAAAGCAATTACAGAACTGAATTGACAAGAAAATGACTCGTTGAAAAGGTTCATGAGTATTAATTGGATGTTTAAACTTCAATGCAACTTTCACCCAATTAATTTCATCTTTGCTTCCCAAACACATCTACCACATAAAGTCGTTAAGGAAATATTCCTGAACAAGTGCAAGGAAATTAATTAAATATGATCTTAATTAATATATAAAAGTAATAAAATGGCTTTTGCTAGCACATCCTTCGCACTGTTTTGTCTTTATTAATGCAAGTCACATGGTAACTGAAATCAATGGGAGTTCTTCGGAGACAAATTAGAATTTTACTATAGAAAAGAGAATTTGTTGAAAATAACAGGTATAGCAGAAAAGAAAGAAGAAGAAGACAAAGAAGTAGGGGACAAAAGATGTGAAATTCTTTGTTATTTCTTCAATGGTTTTTCACACGTTATACATACAGAGCAAGTTTGTTTTATAATGAAGATTTACAAAAGAATCTGTACATGTGTCATCTCACAATTGGAGAGGGCCCATTTGTAACTACCTGCGGTCTAGGCTGCTAACAAATTGCACGCTTCTTCTGTAACAGCTTCTGGTCCAAGTTAGTAACGGATTGAGCATGGGTGTGATCATGTCTTCTTGTGGTCCAACTTTTTACCATTTTACGCATATGCGCTTCATCATCTCCCCTCAAGCGCATTGGCGTAGGGATGACAATGAGCTTGGAGCGTAGGACAGGATTGGGATGAAGGCAGTGGTTTTGTCAATGTGTTACCCACTTCATCATGTGAGGGGACATAGTGCAAGAACAAGGCCCCTGTATTGACTCGTTCTCGAATGAAATGAGAATCTATCTCTACATGTTTCATGCCGGCATGAATAATTGGGTTGGAGGCTAGATGTAATGCACTGATGTTATCACACAACACAGTAGGGGTGGGGTGGGAGCTGAGTGTCGAAGCTCAAGTAGAATATACTCAAGTGACATTAATTCAACGGCTGCATTGGTGAGGTCGTGATATTTTGATTTTATGCTAGATCAAGAAATGACACGCTGCTTTGTTGAAGACCAAGAGACAAGGTTAGGCCCAATTGGCATCGGTATAGCCTGTGAAGGAGAGATTGGATGGTTGAGATAGAAGGTATCATAGTATTCTTTTAGCTATAGTCCAATGAGATGTGGTGGGAGAATGCATCAATTGATATGCACGGTTGACAACAAAGCTTGTATCTGGGTGAGTCATGGTGCAATATTGTAAAGCACCAACTATGCTAGGATAGAGAGAGGGATCATTCATTTGGGTCACCATCATAGCAGGAAAGTGTTGCGTTAGAGGCCACGGGGGTGGAAAAGGGCTTACAGTCGCTCATGCCGACACGCTGAAGAAGATCATGAGTATACTTGAATTGATTCAGATGAAGGGAGTCACCCATTCTTGTCACATGAATGTCGAGGAAGTAGTGAAGAAGTATGAGAGACTTCAAGGCAAATTTGCCGTGCAATGTAGAGTTAAGAGATGTAAGTTGGTCGTTGCCTGATCCAGTGGTGATGATATCATCGATATAGACAAGGAGAACGATTGAGTTGGAAGCCTGGTGATAAATGAACACAGAGGGATCTACTTTCGATGGGTGAAAACCATAAGCAAGAAGAAATGAGCTCAGTTTATTGTACCATGCCCGAGGGGAATACTTAAGGTCGTAGATGGCTTTGTGAAATCTATAGACAAGTGGGGAATTGGTTGTGACAGCAAAATTTGGTTTGTGGGATGAACAAGGACTGGATTTGGAGGGCATTCAAAATTTGATGTGGGATGTTAGTAATGGGTAGATGTGAGGTTAGCTTGGGGAATATTGAGCTTGTTGGCTGAGCGTTGACGACTTGACCGTAAGTCATAGGTAAGAAGTTGATTGTGTGCCTCTTGTAATGATGGAAGAATCAGGCGTGATTTGAGATTGGTAACATAGACATTATAGTTAGGTCCCAAACCTTGATAGAAGTACATTAATTGATCCTTTGGAGGAACAAACTCACAAATTGACAGCAGCTGATCGATGATAGATCAAATTCTAAGGAGGTATTCATCAACAAATAACCGGTCTTTTCAAACGGACTATAGTTCCATTTGAAGCTCTAAAATTCTAGATTGCGAAGTCAATTCATACGAGCGAGCTAGAGCTTGCCAGATCTCCGCTGCAGAGGTGAATGCAACGATTTGTGTGAGCATTGATTCAAAAATAGAATCATAAATCCAACTCATCACAAGCCGGTTGAATCGTTGCCATGGATTAGATAGCGGATTTGGAGTTTTTTTTGTGTTTTTTTTTTTTTTTTTTTTTTTTTGCAGATCTAAGAATCGAGATAGTGGTGGCTTTGATTAATCAATGTAATCCTCAAGTCCATTTGCAATAACGACATTTGAGAATCTGGTTTTTCCATAGCAGATAATTGTTTCTGTCAAGTTTGATGGTAAGAGGTTGGCTTAGAGTGGTTAACTTTATTGGTGGGTTGGAAGCAGCCACGAATGAAGACGAAGGAGTATTTGCAGATTGAGTGGAGGTTGCCATTTGGACCGATGGGAGCTCTTCCTGGTGCTTTGATACCATATAGAAAAGGGAACTTGCTAAAAATAACAGGTGCACCAGAAAAGAAAGAAGAAGAAGAGGAAAAAGGTGAGAAGATATAAAATTCTTTATTATTTCTTCACTGGTTTGTCACGAATACGTATTGACTTGGTGTAGTTGTAGCAATGGGTTGGGCTCCAAATGGCCATATACGCATTTTAATTTGCTTTCATCTTTAATTTAATTTCTTAAAATTGAACAGGAGAATTAAATATATTTTAATTATACAAGTTGAAAATTAACCAACAAAAATAATTAATAATTTCTCAACAAAGTACCATTTTATTTAGAAATTTAAAGTGACAGAGAATTAATAATTGTCTTGAAGTTAAAAGAATAAATATTTCAATTTTCGTGAAATATATTAAACAAAGAAAGTCACAAGGAAAAGGGGAGACGAAAGACTTCACAAAAAGAGAACATATATTTAGTTAGTTTGAAGAATACCTTCTGAAAAGTGATTAAACCATTTTAGAAAAAGGAATAAAATGAAAATAAAAAAATCATAAAGAAAATAAATAAATGAGTAGGATGTTAAAAAATGATATGGCGAGGCGAGAAAAATAAAAGATTTGTTGGTGGGCTGGGCTGTACCGGTACGGCGGTACGTGAAAGCATATATGTCTAATTAATTCAAATATTAAGTGTGCGGCATGAGGTCAGCCCTGAAGCTAAGCAGTTAAGCAACACCTGGGAGCAGAATTTGTAGATTCGTTACCATCAAAACAACTACTAAAATTGTCGATGGGATGATGTGGTCGTGTTCATCGGTTCAAAACCAAATTCCTACTAACCCTCGCCATGCCAAACTTTCCAAAGCATATTTGATTTTTTCATTCCAAACACTCTTCAAAGAAAACCACGACTCGAAGACTTATTGTAATTATGTACCCCAAAAACCATTTCTTTTCCATTTTCTGCACATACATTGCCTAACCTTTAAAAAAAAAAACAGAATTTTTAATAAAATAATATTCTTTTGTGAACAATCATTTGAATATTTGTTTTCTTTAGATCGAGAGCAGAAATATTTACAGAGAGATAGAGGAATTAGTTAAAGGAATTTGGTAATTTGTTGGTTGGCATTTGATATTATTGATGGGTGAGGGAGGAGACTCCCACGCAAGGGAGCTCGATCAAACGCCTACATGGGCAGTCGCTTCCGTTGTTGCAGTCATTATTTTGATATCTATCATACTAGAGAAAGTGATTCATACCGTTGGAAAGGTACGAATCAACCCCTCCAGCCCTCCATATTATTATTTTATTTTTGCCTTCATTATCATGCATTTTTATTCTCTCCATCATTTTTTTTTTAAATTTTATGCACAACCTTTCACCCTCTATTTTCAAAGATTGGGTATGTAGGTTAATTGATTATAACTGGAAATGACGTTAAAGCACAATATTTTGAGATAAGTTGAATAACTTTTAATCCTCCTTCCACCAAACATGTATATTTTGTGCTTGCATGCAAGGTTTAACTCTTTATGAAAACTATTTTTAAATTTGAAATGGAGAGAATAAAGGAGGATGTAAAAGTATAAATAAAAGTGACAGTTTGTCTTAATCATATATTGAGCTTGACTTAGCTTCCAAGCTCGAGTTTGACAAATTATGAGCCGATTAATCTCAATTCAATTTTTGTGAATCAATAAGCAACTTTAAACTAACCTATCAAGATTCAATTTGACTTTATAAAAGGCTACAAAGTCAGGTTGGTCTGCAAGCTTATTTCTGAAGTCGATTTGATAAATTAAGTTTGTTAGTGTATATATAAAATAAATTCAAAATTTTAATTTTTTTAGTTTATTATAATATATTTAATATTGTGCTCATAAATTGTGTGATTAGAATTTTTTTAATATTACAAATGATATTCTTTATAATTTATAACTTTATTCCAATTTGGTATAAATGTAAACTTAAAGGTATCAAAATTAATGCTTATTCTATTATGTTTAATGCTTATAAATCAGCTCCACAAAGTGGGCTTATCCCTTCCATTAGCAAGGCTTGTACAAAGACACGAGCAATCTTGTATTAATTGGTTCATATTATCCCCATCACCAGCTCACACTCCTGTTTTGCCCATCATTTTTCATTCTCTTCCCCAGTGCCTCTGACCCTCTTTTCCTTTCATTCTTCATTTCTTATAATTCGTTTCTAAACAGTCAAGTACTCAACGAAAAAAAAAAAAAACATGTGAAAAGTTTTTAAGATACAAAGTAACAAGGTCTCGTAGTAAAATGTTGACATTCTATCGTTCTGAAGTGTTCTACATAAATAGTAGACGAGAAAGATTATTGAACCTTAATTGAATAAGTAAAACACGATTTTTACAGGTTTTATATAAGTTAATTTTTATACATTATTTTTAGATTTGTAAAAATTCATGTTGAAAATCACCTAAAAAAATGAGCTGAAAATGAGTTTTAAAACTTATTAATAAATCCTTAGTACTTGTTTCACTGTTAAGGGTTGGATGGGTAAATTCCATCTAGTGACATGGACCAACAAATTTTTTCACTTTTATTTTTTATTTTACTCTTGGTGCTCTTTTTAACCATTTCAATTAATAAATTTTTTATGGCAGGGAACCGAATTTTCCTAACTTTTTAACTTTTTATTTTTTATTTTTATAAGAACATAGATTTAACAAGTATGACCTTATTTTGTTTTAAATTAAATACACGTATAAATTAAAAAAAAAAAAACATAAAAATGTAATTAATAAAATCTATTAGAAAAATAAAAAAACTTATATGGACTTGTTTGACAGGGTTCGTTGAACAAACCCATTTGTCTAGCCACCCCCAATTGAACTATCAATCTTTTCCGGCCACCTCCAGCTGGACAGAATCGATGTGTCAAGCCTTGGCTAGCCGAACCATTTATGTTGGTCCGTCGAAAATAGAAAGTAGCATAGCCCATTTTCTATCAATTTTATTTTATTTTTAGTTTATAATTAATTGTTTTTATTTTTTATTTTTTTAACAAAATAGTCAATAAAACTAATACCCGAACCATAAGGAAGTCAGACCTTTTGAGTTTCACTTGTTATACTTCCTTTTCATACGTTATTGATCAAATGACTTAGTTGAAGAAAAACTTTAGTCACCACTTGCAACACTTTTAAACTCTTGTGACTATGTTTAAAAGGATAAATTGATAAACAATATACGATTTAATTTAGAAAAAAAAAAAAAATCGATAAGATTGAAGAGTGAAAGAGTTGAATATTAAGGGGTTTTAAGGGTTAAAGCATGAGTTACTGGAGAAGGAATATATAAGAGGGTTGAGGATGGGTTTTATTTTGCCCTTCTTTTTGGTTAATAATTTCATATAAAGGATATTTGTGGTAGAGAAAGGTGAGATTGATTCTGATTTTTTCCCTTTTAATAATGGATTGAAGAAGGTTTGGGTCTTTTTGATTTGTAATTGGGATGGGATGGGTAGAATAAGTGTAAATTGGATATATAGCTGCGCCGCCTACACTCGTATTGATCTAACAGGTATGATATGTATATATATATACATACACTTAAGTCATTATTACTCATGAGCTTTTTGTTTTCCAAAGTTTATCAAAATTAGTTATTAGTTATAATTATTGTATCGTTTTATTTCAGTATTTCACAAAGAGGAATAAAAAAGCTCTATTTGAAGCTCTAGAGAAAGTTAAAGGAGGTATGATCTATGCCTTTTTTCATTATTTCCACATGCAGATGACTCATTTATTCATTCCCTTTTTCGCATTTTTATAAAAATTAATATTAACTTCATTGTTTTCACAGAGTTGATGGTTCTAGGCTTCATTTCTTTGCTGCTTACAATTGGACAAAATTACATTTCTAGAATCTGTGTTCCCATGAGGATCGCAGACTCAATGCTACCATGTCCATACAGAGGTACTCACGAAACAGATACCATCACAATTCAGCCAGAGCACACACCACAAGAAGAACATCACCTCACACCTGATGAAGATCATCATCGAAGGCGTCTATTATGGAACGACCATAGATTCCTATCTGATGAAGGTGGAGGAGAAGTTAGATGTCAAGCAGTAAGAAATATTTTATACATGCTACATTAATTTATTTTTCTTTCTTTTCAACCACTTCCTAAATTTGACTTGATTTCCTAATTTTTCATGTACAAAGCAAATCTATATATGTATTTCTCAAAATACTAATAATGATTAACTAACACTGTTCTTGTTTTATAGGGATATGTACCACTAATATCTTTACATGGACTTCATCAATTGCACATTTTCATATTTTTCTTAGCTGTGTTTCATGTGGTGTATAGTGCCATAACAATGATGCTAGGAAGGCTCAAGGTACGAAATAGAAGTTGGAGTAATGCTATTAATTTGCACATAATTTTAGGATGCATTTTTTTTTAGGCTATCACTGTTTTGAGGATGTGTACATATATTTGGAGATGTTTCGAGATTTATAAATATCCCCTAAAAAAATTCAACAGTGATTAGTGATAGCATCCAAACATGATGTACATATACTACTCTATATATGATAATTAAATAGAACAAGAGGGTACATGCTACATTGTCAAGTCCTGACCTTTAAAAGTTTAATCATCTATCACTTTGATATAAGATGAAGAACACTATGATAATGAAATTATCTAAAACAATCCTATGCTGAAGAGTTTAAATGTGGTTTTGGAAGTCAAACGATCACATGCATGTTCTACCAACTTGATGCTTAGATACACGCAACAATACATTGCCATGGGTCATGTACAACTCAAACTTTCCTGTAATTTTTTTTTTCTCTACACAAGGATTTGATCCAATAAAAATACACTCACTTAGCGATACTAGATGCAATTGATAAGAGGTAAATTATAGTGTCCACTATAATATATCCAACCATGTGCAAAAAAAAGACGCTATATTTTGACTACGGGTGTAATTATATATAGGTTACCATTCACTTGTTTAATGATCAATCGTAAAATTGGAGGCCCGTTGCAATAAATGAACTTTAAAATAACGATTGGATGTTAATTACAATCTTAAAAGAATCTTAAAGAAAATGCATTTAACTATGGTTCATAGATTTGTCTTATGTTGTGTGTTAATTCATTTCTTAACTATAGATTCGTGGATGGAAGGAGTGGGAAAGGGAGACTTCGTCACATAATTATGAAGCTTCAAATGGTAAATTTTGCATGACCATCTCATGTTTGATGATTCCTCCATATATCACTCTTCATGTTAATGATACATTTGTGTTTATTAATTTTATGAAGTTGTGTTATAAGTACATGAGTTTAAAGGAGAAAATGAGACAATAAGAAACTCTTAAAATGAATTGTCATGTTAACTTGATTTTAAGTGACGTGTAAGTGGGTTTAAATTGTGCTCATGAAGAGCATCCCTAAATCATCTAATTAGTAAATTTAAAACCACATATATGAATCACTAAGAGCATTTCTAATGTAAAAAATAGATTGCACCTATGGAAAAGTATCACGTAATCAATGTGGAGAAAATGTTTATCTTATGTGGCACTTGATAATAATGAAACTAAAAACTAGTCTATAATGCAACTATAGATTGATCTTATTTTTTTATGACATTGGATTTTTTACCAACTTTATTTTTTCAAATTAAAAAAAAAAGTAAGATTTCTGATGTGGCACCCTATGTTACTGTGTATTGCACCCTCTAGAAATAGAAGGTTATGTCCTAGGCCACAACTTTTTTTTTTTCCTCATATCCTCCTCATGATTTCAATTGATGGTTATGTATTGAAAGCTTCTTTTGGTGTAATGGCCATCTGTCCTATGTGGCACTCATGTTTTCTTCAATCCATAATTCTATTGGAGATGCGTCAAATTCAAATGTATTATGTGTTAGACACCAAAGAAGAGAATGAATTATGGGTGTCTAAGTAGCTTTAAAACAAATATTAAGTTTTATGGTGAAAATCTTTGTATTGATGAGCATCCCTAGATGATCTAATCTAATTAATAACTTTTAAACCACTCACATGAACTAATAAACTTAAACATATTCATATGTTGGACACCTAAAAAAAGGGTAAATTGTGCGTGTTTAGCTAGTTTCAACAAATTTGAGTTTCAAGTGATAATTTTTGCATTGATGTGAATTATGCCTAGATAGCAAAATTATTAAATAAAAAGAAATGTAGAATGTAACTACAATTATACACAATCATGGTTTATAAGACTTTTTCTCAGCTTTCATGCCTAGAAAAATGTTTTTTTGTTTATGATTTCACTATATAATTATGACTTCAATTCAAGGTATAAACCAAACATTAAGGAGAAAGTGCATAACTACTTAGGTCGGCAACATGTCTATGTGTATCAATTCATGAAGGATGCTTAATATGTATACTTAAAAACATAAATGGAAATACATTAATCATGGTCAATATAAACTACTAAAATCTCTTCTTAAATAGGACATAAGGTGATCAAAATGAAGAAGAAGAAGAAGAAGAATATAATAACTTATTTATTTGACAAAAATGAAAATGTATAAAGTAGTAAGAGTTGGACCTTACCATGAGAAATATCAAAGACAAAAACAACTCCATTATATAAAATTGATGAAGAAGTTCTTAATGTGATGGGAGAAAGACCTAAAGAAGGAACACTAGAGGCGGCAAACCATAGCTTTTGGTGCAAAAAAAACATAAATAACTTGGAAATATAAATAGTAGTAGGAGTTGGACCTTATTGTGATAACAACAATTCCATTATGTAAAATTGATGAAAAAGTGATTGGTGCTCTAGGAGGAAGACTCTAAGAAGGAACATTAGAGGATGCAAACCATAGTTTTGAAGCAAAAAACATAAATAAATTGGAAATGTAGATAGTAGGAGTTGGACTTTACTATGATAATAATAAAGACAAAAACAACTTCATTATATAAAATTCATGAAGAAGTTATTGATGCTCTAGGAGGAAGACTCTAAGAAGGAACAAAAGAGGCTGTGAACCATAGTTTTTAGAGCAAAAAACATAGTATAGAAAAATATTGAAAGTGATTCTTAATGTATATATAAAAATATCTAACAATTAAAGTACATGCAAATTAGAGTTAAGAAATGGAGGGGTGAAAGCCAATTGATGTCATTTCCCTTTGATGTTGATGAAACAAATCAAGGGATCACCTCTAAATCCAACAAAACTCTATTTGGCAAGAACATCATGTCTCATTTAGAAAAACTATCAATTGTAATATATCCCCATAGAAAAATTCTCAATGTCCAAGAACAATCTTGTTGATGACAATTTAAATCATGAAGACTTCTACTAAAACTTTGATATTGCTAGAGATCTTGAATAAATTCTCAAAAATGATGAAATCATCCTTAAGCTCCAATGTAACTTTAACAAATTCCTTGTATCACTAAGGATGACTAGAAACATGCTCCTCCTAATTGAATAAGCTAATGATTCTTCTTTATCAACCAAGACAAATGAATTAGTATATAGAAGTGTTCAAGAAATTGGAGAGTCGTTACCAATGTTGATTAATATATTGAGGCTTGGGGCATTTATTTTTATTTTTTGGAACATGCTCAACACACATTCCTATTTTTTGATTAAAAATGATATCTGTTATATAATAAAAACCACTTCAATGAAAATATTATCTATTTATTATAGCCTCACTTACTAAAATGTTACTGAAAACTTATTTTTGTAGCATTTTTAAAAAAATGTTATGGTTTAAAGCTATTAAAAAGTTTTTTTTTTCTTATGATACTTTCTTATTTTTTTTCTTGAAGGTGCTTACACATACTTATAAAGCACCAAATGACAATTATTTATTACTATCACAACATTTAGGAAAGTGCTCAAGGAGAATCCACTTAAGCTAACAAAGTGATCCATACAATTTTATCAAAGAAATATTGCGTTAATTTCTTTGACTAATTCTTTCCTTAGGCCAAATGTAAAACTTTCCAACTATACATTTAATCTTGAGAATTTTTCATTGTAGTTCTTTATTTTATTGATAACATTGGTGAGTTATGATGTAGCGACACTGGGACTGCTCTTAGCTCTTTTATTCTAAATATTTTATATTCTTCTTTAAGCATATATAAAATTGGTACAATTGATTTGCTTACTTTTTTTTTTAATGTGTGAACTATGCTACAATTTATCCCATATCTTTATGGCCATGCTAGCATTATCTCTATTGAATTCAGTTGCTAGTATACGAAAAGTATGTCTATGGCTTGATCATTAAATTTCTCTTTTCTTTTCTTTATTGAGAAGCCACTATGCCTTTCCTTGGACATTATTCCTCCATTTTTTGTCTTTGTTGTACAAATATTCAGAAATATATCCTATATTTTCTTTTATACTCTTCAAATGGGTCTTCCAATGGAGACCATTGTTTCCTTGAGCAATAGTAGTTAATTAACTAATTGTTTATCTTTCCTTGAACACATTATTAACTACATTCTTATGGGCAATGATACAATATAAGAAAAATTTTGATAAACTTTCTTAAATAATAAAAAAACATTATAAGGGGATAAAATCTAAGTGCAAGAAATTAAAAGATAAATACCATGATTTGGAGTAGCTTGACATGCCCAAGTACTTGCTCCTTGTAGTCTATATATATATATTTTTAAAAATCTATCAATTTTTATCCAACTAATGTGTCTAGATCAAAGCATTACACAAAAATTGTTTTTAGACTATAAAAGTTCTCTAATTTATTAAGAAGTACATCATAATGTAAGAAATTATGTTGTAATAAAGTGGAGAATATTCTTATTTCTTACAACTACAAACAAAATACATTTGGAGGAAAAGTTCAACCATAGGTTTAGAAAAATTGCAAGTCGAATGTGGATGTAACACCCTAGCCTCCAAGACTTTCAATTTGGTTTAACCACAAGGCGGGCTGAGGTCCGATTATAATTACAAGAACACAACTTGTCTTTTTAATTCAATTATCTTAGGCCTTATTTAATTCAAAACATTCACTAAGACAATTGCACAAGAGATAAAAGGAAACTTTCTAAATCTTTATTGATTAATAAAAGTGGGTACATGACTTCAAATTTAAACTTCTAAAAAGAAAGATTACATAACTCAAAATAGAAACTTGTAGCAAAATTTTAAAACTTGGACAACATGCCCTTATATTAAAATAAAAATAGAAACCTTTTAAAAGTAAGCATTCTAAGCCTTTATATGCTTCATTGTTTAATTCAATTTCATGAAAAGATAAGAGAAAAATGGTGAGCACATAGCCCAATAGATCTTTTTCAAACAACCAATTCATTTATCTTAGACTAATATCGCATTCAATTTCAAACACTTGTAAACAATTAAGTGGTTCAAACAATTAAGTGGTTCAAACAATTTGTTATTATTGTTGTAATTTAGACTGAAAGGAAGTCTAATCCCTTAATGTTCATATCCAAAATACCTCCCTTTGAGTGGAAAAACAAACCTTTATGTCACATTCCATTGGATTTAGGGTCTCTTGCCCATAGTCGAAGTATTTTATGCTACACCCAATACACACAGTACGACAAACCATATACCCACAATATATGTAAAGAACACCTATAGTATCCCTTTAGATTACTATGACAGTATGTGGTTTTTGGTCTCAACTTCTTTTATTTAGTTCTAATAATCATGAAATATAAATAAAGTAAATAAATTTAGCATGTTCAACATATAAACATCAAGCATAATTATTCTTCATAAAATAAGCCTAATCATGCATAATCTAAGCATGGCATGGCTTCATGATCAAGTAAACATGGCATACTGTAACACCCTGACCCCCGTATTCTTCACTATGAGTGTTTGAACTTAACCATAGTTGAAACAGTGAACTTAACCAAAAGGCAAGCTAGGTCCAGTGTTACTTTACAAGTGACGCATACTTGACTTTCTATTCTCAATATCCCATGCCTTAATATAAAAACTAAACAAGGCCATATAATAAGAGGTAAAAGAAAATTCTAATCTTTATTAATTCATAAAGAGAAAAGTATATAACTTTTAATAAAAAACAATTACAATGGAATTCATAATAGAACTGGGCAAACATGCCTTACATAGACTTTTCCAAAAAAAATCAAAAGAGATGCCCCAAGTCCTTGCATGTTCAATTTCCTGAAAAATATTAAAGGAAGGGTGAGCACTAAGCTCAGTGGATCTTAAACAACCATTTCATATTCAAATTATTAACACATCCATAATTCAAAGACTTCCAAAAATTAGGCGTTTCAAGCATCAAAATTATGTAAAGTTGTAACTTAGACCAAAAGAGTTTTTTAACCTTTGATGTTCTCAACTAAGTGATTCCTTAGAGTGAAATGTGACATTTCTTAGTCTTTTTCATTGGATTTTGGACTTAGGGACTTTAACCCACCAACCAATCACTTAAGTATTACAAACCTTATGAACTATCACAAGAAGAGAACACCCATAGCAACCATGTGTCTACGATGATGGTACGTGGTTTGTGTTACCATCTTTTCATCTTAAATCTCATATTCATAAAATATAAATAAAATTTCAGAATATAAGAACAAGCTAGAAATAAATTTTAGAATTTTATAAATTGCAAAACAATTCACTCACCATTCAATATCATGCACCAAACTTTAAAATAGCTCCTAAACATGATACTAACATGAAATGAGCATCATAAATGCATGATCTTGAATATTCATCAAAACTGAAACATACACAAATGCTGAAAAATAGAAGTGAAAACGTGCATCATGATTTTCAGAAAAACAGAAAAAAAAAAAAGTCACACAAGAATGAACATGCTAGTGGCCCAAATATGAAAAGAGTGTCTAAGAAAAAAAACTTCCACCTTAGATGAGATGTCTTCTCCAAATTCCAGCGGAGGTTTCTTTTGCTTTAACACTATCGAATCTTAGCGAAACAACTCTTTTCTAATCACTAAATGCTGGAACTAAAAGTCTCTCACCTTTGCTATCGGGACCCCTTTTCTAAGCCAAGGGCGGCCAGACCGGCACAATGGCCTGACAAATCCTCTCACCAAGATGAGTTCGCCCGACCACTGTTAAGCCCTTTCCAAATCTTATATAATAGATGATATCAGAAATACTAGAACACTTATAAGCCAAAGTAAGCATCATACAAGCGAAAACATTTTATTACACGTTTGCCTAGTCCAAAATACATGGTTTAACCATTTACACGAGTACATAAATGACCAACCTCCAAACAAAATACCAAGAGAAACAGGGACAGGAATCGTCAGGGAACTAGGCAATCACTATGCCTTTCCCTTTATCACCCACTGTAGAACCTAAAATAATGATAGAGTAGTGAGCCTAAAATCAACGTGGCTCAGTGAGTAGAAAGATTAGCATGTAATCCATAACTAATATTCCAAAAAAAAACGATGCACGTATGTATGAGCAATAAAGATGGAATGGCATTCGAAAGCACGACATAGTGTGAAAACAGGTATAAACTGTGCAACAATTTCAGAAAACATCTCAAATCAATGCCAGGTACTAACACATCCAGGCTAGGTCAACTCAACAACCCAACCTATGGTCATCGCTCGAGCGGGTCCTGAGTCAGGCGTATTGGCCACTCGAGCAGGTCGTAAGCTAGGCGTACTCCGCGAATACCCTAACCCCGCGCTTGGACCTCGAGTGCCATGACTCGAGCAGGTCAGAAGTTAGGCACATTGATCATATGCCCTAACCCCGCGCTCAGACCTCGAGTCTAACCTCAATCACATCAAGTACCCTGACCCCGACACTTGGCCCTCGAGTCTATGGTTTCACTACTGGTGTACATCTACACATCTCGACATCAATCAGATGTATCTAAATCATGTGAAACCACTTAAACCACATCATTTCACACAAGTTTTATACAAGGAATAAAAGTCACAGAAAACACCTAAATCAAACTACTCACCTCGGGTCCTACGCACCAATGTCCCGTCGACAACCGGCCCAGTCCCGCTGTACTCTCTCGAATCTACATCAATCAAACTCAATCTCAGTTCTATCCATACAATGGCCCAATATCTAATTTTACTGTCCCTATTCAGTTTCGATCGACCCGAGTCGTTTCGGTCAATCGGTCAAACCTAGTCAACTCTGTTCAATGCGGTCATCCTAGTCACCTTAGGTCAATTTGTGCCCAAATTGGGTCGACATAGGCTAATTGGTTCAAAATCCCAAATCTCAACACTTAGTCAAAATTTTTTTGGGTTCTTTGCTCTCTTACGCAGCGAGATTACCGATTTTTTTGCGGGCAATCCGTATGTCTAATTTACACCAAATTTTTCAGGTCTGTTTTAGACTCCTTAAACCTTTCCCAGAATTTTAAATCATGATTTTAGAACTTCATTTGAAAGTGTTTTTAACTGAGATTTCAGGGACTATGTGTTCTCAGATTCTATATGACAGGCAGTGACTGTTTGGCTAATTTGATCCACTTATCCATATCAAATTGCTCTGAAATTTGATAGGCATAAACTAGAAATACTTAGAAATCTCTCCACCAAATTTCAGCTCAATCCACTGAGGTTTGGCAATTTAATTTAATCTCAGAATGTTTAGTTGAATCACAGGAACTTTTGGGTTCACACTTCCTAGCAGTAAATTTTCCAAATTGCTTGTGATCAATCCAACCGTTGGATTTATGTACAAATTTTCAGTTTTGATTTATTATTTCCCAAAAGTTAGTAAAATTTTATTTCATGATTTTTGGACATTGTTTGCTATGATATTTTATAGGGATATCAGAAAAGTTGAATTCTCGGACTGCATGTTTCCAACAGTCAATTATGTATTCAATTGACCCACTAAATCAATTTGGATAGAGGTGAAATTTGATACACTCAATCTTGACATGTCCAGTGACCTCCCCACTAAATTTCAACTCAAAGTACATACGTTTGGTCAGTCAACCGATCTGATACTTCTCTGTCTTGAGACTGATTTCCAATTTCCAAGTTTTCTAAGTTGTTTTAAGTGCCTTAATTTTCAAGTTTTCTAACTTCCAATCTAGGGCCATTACTTGTACATGTTGCAAGCATGTAGGTCATACCACATTAATCTCTTATCAAGGTCCTTTCGAAACAGTATACCCATAAGCCCCAAAATTGTCTCATACACAACCTCAACAACATGACATACATAAGGAAATTTCAAAAATTTGTCTTAGTCCAAAGTTCATGTGTAACAGGGGGTTTTCAACAACATATAAAAAAACTTATCTACAAAGCCTTAAGGTTCGACCTTTATGCCTCCTTTTAGCCCTTAATGTAAGCTTTCAATTGGTCTAAGTCTCGGCCAAAATGGTTGCCCTTAGCCACTAGAAATGGAGGCTCAAAGTCACTCTTAAGATCACTTTTCTACACAAACTGTTGTAATAGTTAGCAACAAGGCAACTTTAACAGCTTATATAACATGTTTGAGATTTTGTTTTTTGTTTTATATCAGTTGGACATTGTAGTATACATGAAAAGGAAGAGAATGAGTGGTCTTACCCCCTAAAACGGACCTCACATGGGTCATGAACAAATAGCTTAAAAATCGGATCAACACATAGTTTTCAGTTTCTGGGTTTCCAAGTGTTGGACAACATGTTTTCTCAGCTGTTTTCATCTCAAACGGATGGGGTTTTGGATAGACAGATTGCATAACCTTGTAGATGGGTCTGAAAGCTTTCCTAATGAGTACAAGAACATCTAAAATAGTGGTGGGAAGAAGGAGAACGAAGCTGTGGAAGTTTGAGTGTTCAAACATAAGAAAGTCAAAATGAGTTTTATTGCATTTTGAGCTCTTCATACATGGCAACGAGCTCGCCACATGGTCTTCCACATGGCTCGTTGAGTGACCTACATGGTGCACAATTGTCGACTACAAGAGCCTTGCCCGGTAGAGCTGCCGAAGTGAGAAATTTTGGGGGCCAAAAACAACTACTATAGCTATTTCTCTCGCCAAAAGAGGAGAAAACCAGGGGGAAAGAGGGAGACAAGAAAGAAGGCCGAGCGTTGGGCCGGCCCAGCGTTTGCCTGGCCCGCACGGGCCATTCGGCCTGTGTTTGTGTGGCCCACCCAATAACGGGCCTGGCAATCTAGGCCCAGTGGTTGGGTTGCCAGATCTGAATATTTTTTTCCTCATATATATATATATATATATGTCACATTTTTCCTCAAATGTCACATTTTTTTTTTCTAAATGTCACATTCGGCCTGTGTTTTAGGCCCACCCAACAACGGGCCTGGCAGTCTAGGTCCAGCGCTTGGGTTGCCAGATCCAAATATTTTTTTCCTCATATATATATATGTCACATTTTTTTTTCTAAAATCATTAACCATCATCTAATCATCATTTTTCACTAAAATCTCCAATTATATATCATTTTTCATTATTTATATAAATATTTTCTCAAAAATTGAATAATCTACCAAAAATCACATTTTTCTCCCAAAAATTTCATTTATTACTCTAAAAATTCCTTAAAAATTTTAAAAATTCAACACTCAATCCCAAAAATTATTTCCTTCAAGAAAACACATTTTCCTTATAGTCCCATGTATTTTCTCCTCAAAATCACATTTTTTCTATTATTTCAATTTTCTCCAATAAATAATTCAAAATTAAAAAAAATAGAGGATAATTCATGCATTTCATTTTAAATTTTTGAAAATACATATATCAAACCCAAAAATTTTTATACATCAAAATATGGGTCGTCACATTTGCACAAAAGAAAACGAAAAGAAAAGAAGAAGAAGAAGTTTGAGAGCATTATTGTGAGGAATCTCTCTTGTTCTTGGAATAAGGGATTGTGTGCAACTTAGGAGGGTATTTATAGTTGCTCATGAGCATATGGGACGTCCTTGGGTAGCTAGGGCAGCTCTCAAGGTTTGAGCAAGTTCTCAAATACTAAAAGAGAGACATAGCAAGTGCGCACAAGGATCACTAAACTTGCCAATTCTCTTATGAACCATGATTTGATTCTTTATTAAATTTCTTAATTAATATCAAAGAATATTTTCAGACTTAGAATAATGCTAATATCAGTTGGGACGTGATCTAGTGGGTGTAGCAAGTTTCTAGTCTAGTTTGGCAAGTACATGTGAGCAAGAATCTTTCCTTTGTCCATTTCTTTTGTTTGGCACCACCCTTAGTGTATAATGGAAATCTTTCTTCTTTGGACGTTGAGCATGGGGAGTATGCTATCAATCTTGAGGGGACATCAAAACATAGTCTAATATTCATACCTAAGCTTAAGGAAACTCTCCAATTTGGTTTAAACCCAATGGTGGCATCCCATATGTGAGAATCACTCAATTTAGGCGCCAAAATGGGAGATGAAAGTTTTCATTTTTTTTTATTCTCTCTTGTGAGTGTGGGACGGTTGGGGTTTTATGAGCATCAATTCAAATTTGAAACCTTTCTATTAGGTTAATTCACATGTGTGCACACACACTTGTGCATGGATTGACAGATTTTGCGTAGGTGAGCATGGAGCACATGATCACTAACTTGGTGCATGGAATCAATCTTCATGGATTTCCAAATCCTAGGTGGGACGTCCCATATGGGTGGTGTACTGAATCACTTGTGTGGTACATTGGATCATGATTAATGGAATCAAATAAGGGAAGACGTCCCATGGTGGTTGAGTAGGGTGGGGTGCACCCAATCATGCTATTCCACCCATGTGACTTCCACATGCTTTGGGTAGCCACATCTTCATGGGTTCACATGAATTTAATAAAATTTAATATCTCCCTAACCACTAGAAATTTTGGTGTATAACCTATAGTTTTGAAACCACATGATCCAGACACAAATTTTAAGGTATAATTTGGCCCAAGGCATTTTTCCTTAGAAACCTTCCTTATTTAGAGCCCACTGAAGGTACTTTACCCGAATCTTGGCCAATTGTCCCGATTTTTGGATATGTCATATGTCTTGTTAGTTTATGTCATCCCATGGAATTTTGGGTCATTCCAAATCCTTGAAGTATCCTAAATTTCATTTCTTTCCTAATTTAAACCCTTGAAGGTGTTTTGACAAAATGAGAGCCCTAATCTTGACCAATTGAGTTAATTTTTGGATATGTTGTTCAATTGGCCTGTTCAAGTTGTTTTGCTTCATTTTAGGTGATTTTGGATTCTCAAAGGTCACTAAATAAGAGTTTTAGAACCTGCTAAATTTAGCCCTAAATGAGCTTGATTTCATTTCGCACTCAAATTTCACTAAATAGACTTTAAATTTTGTTTTATTTGGTACGAGATTTTCAGGGTATTACACATACATGCTAAATTAAAAATTAAATCATGTTATTCAAACCTAAACACGCATACTGAACATAATCTAAACATGCATGAATATGGTATTAAACTAAAACAATAAAGTAGAGGTTCTAGAAATCACTTACACCTTGTTTTGCACTTTCTTGAAAATTCGGCATAGTTTCCATAATAAAATACTTTAAGAACTCTAAACTACTCAAGAACAATAGCTTTCACTTAAGAACACTCAAGAAAAAAGAAAAATGAAAAGGGTTGCCAAGAAGAAGGCTTAGAAAGAACAAGAGGGACTTGTCGGCACTTGCTCTGGGATTTAAGAAAAAGTAAGCACAGGAGAGGGGGGGAGGCTTTATATAGATTTTTCAGTGCACATAGGGGGGATGGTTTGGGTTGTTGGACCATTAGGGTTTCCTCTCTTGTGTGCACACACATATGGTTTAGGCAAGTGTTCATTTATTGTTTTCTTTTTTTGTGTGAATATAATCTTGGCTTGGACCACTTACTAATCTTTGTTTGGACGTAAATCTATGTGTGATATTGGGAGCAAGACAACTTTCTAATATGTTTTAGTAATTGATTCCTTTTCTTGTGCATACCGAATCAACAAGATTTGACAACCTTCTATTTTGAATTAGAAACTTCTAATCTTGTTCCTTGGGTGTTTAGAAACATTTTTCAGCAACTTCTATTCTTAAATTAGAAACTTCTAATCTTGTTCCTTGGGCGTTTAAAAACATTTTTCAATGACTTCTATTCTTAAATTATAAACTTCTAATTTTGTTCCTTGGGTATTTACAAACATTTTTTAGCAACTTCTACTCTTGAAAGTCATGTGAGTAAGCCAATATTTCCTTTTCTTTGTGAGTGCTCACCAAGCAAGGACAAACTTGACACTTTGCATAGTTTCTTTTTGGCGCCATAGTGTGAGCATGGAAACTTTCTAATTTGGATCACGCCTTCTTATTTTGACTTCTTAGACATTTTTGTGTGTATGGGCTTAGGGTGCACATGATCATGACACATTTTAACTTCTATTTTCTCTATTGGGCACACATGAACAACTTCTCAAATCAATTTTAGAAACTTTCCTCTTTTCTTTCTTGATTGCTTGGACGTCAAGGTGAGGGCACATGATCACTATGGTCTGTGTACATGGAATCATCTTTTAGGATTTCTAATCATGCACAAGGATGACTAGGCCTTGCTTATGTGCAATGCACATGCCTAGGGCAATTAAGGGATTTCTCATTCCACTTTTTGGTGCACCATGCCTATGGGCATTTTAGGCCTTTGTCTCACACTTTTAGGTTCACATGAAATTAACAAAAATCCTAAGATTGTGTTTGGCTAGGGTTTTCTTCATTTTCTTTCCTAATTCTCATTCCACTGAACCATATTGAGCAAATGAACCATTAATTGGACAAATGAAATGAATCTCGGATGCCCGAATCATGTGAGGTGTTCATTCCATTCCCTTTTATTTCTTTTCATTTCTTTTTTCATTCCCCTGAGAGGTCTTTGATTAATTAAACTTTCTAATTAATCTCTTAAATGAATTTGGTTTCATTTATCATTTCATTTCATTCTATACAAAATTTGGGTATTACAGTGTATATCTCCTTCAATATTTGACTTGAAAATGATGAAGATGAGTCTTCATTCCTAAAAATCCAATTTCATGATGCTTCCTTATTAAAATCAATATCTTGGTTCTTGGAGCGTAGAGCTTGTATTGTTTTTAACACGTGTAATAATTGATTAAGATCTATTTCTCACTTTTGTGCAAGCTTGTGACAATATTGGTTGGAGGGATAAGTAATTGTGTTCCAATACCCTCAAACCATATGTGCTTGCCTTGTGTGCATTTCATGCTTGTACTGATGTTTAATTTTACATGGTTTCTTATCAAGCATCAATTTGATAGATATTCCATTAATTTAACAACTTCAACCAAAATTCTTTTAACATGTCCTTGCTTGTCAGCATGTTTTAAGCCATGTTGAGAATGTATTTCTTCTTTCTTTCAAGATTTTTTGTGTTGCCTAAAAAGAATACATAATAGTTAAAGGACATTAGATTTTATTAGCTTCACAATACTTATTGAGTGTATTTGATCAAAATCTCATCTTTTGTCAAATTATAAGGACATAATGTGATAATAACTTTCTTTTTCAACAAGCACTTTGGACTTCTTGAAAACTATAATCATCAATAAACAAACTAAAGAAATTTATCTTACAAAAAGAACTTGGCTCGATTAATCTATATAAATTAGTATGAACAATGAGCTACATTGTTTCTTGGACCCCTTTATACTTTCTTTACAAAGCTCAACTTAAATTCCTTTCCAAATAAATATTTCTCACATAGATGCGCAGGGTGCTAAAGAAGAAAATTAATCTTTTGTCGAATATTTTGTTGCCTATTACTTGTGTTCACTTGTGTCCATACGCCAATGTTTGAGTAGCACATCAAAGATGAGTTTTTGTAGCAAGTTTTCTAATAGTGGACCTGATCATCATTTTGAATATTAAATAAAAATAATAAATTTTCTATAATAAGGACTTCAATACTTAAAACTTCTATTCTAATTTCTAAGTGAAAGATACTGTGATATTCTATAATAGCATTATCACTTTTTTCTTAAAATTTTTTTGCTAAATTTGAGATTTCACATTCATGCTTGGAACATAATAGATATTAGAAATAAAATGAATCTGTCATTATATAGTTAGATGGAAGTATTACCTTTTTCTTTAAGACTTTGGATGAATCATTATGGAGTAAGGTTGTTAGCTACGAAGTCAACAACTCTATGAATGTTACTCTGTTTTTGCACATACAATTAGTCAAACCAATATCCAAGTACAAAGTATTAGCTGTTTCCATTTTTATATGTCCTTTAAGTGCTAAAAGTAACGTTTGGTTCATAAGCTTCCCTTTCACTAAAAACATTACCGAACTTTTCTTTAACATTATTCATATGTCCTTACTCTAATAAATGATAAGCCAAAGTTTTGCTTTTGTAACATTAAACTTAAGGACTGTTATACCATCTTTGACATGACATAGAGTTGTTTTGTTCTACATTCTCTTGAAGAATTTGTGAGTTAACTTTATATATATATCTTAAATGATTTCCCCACTAATACATCTTCAGTAACTCTAATCTTGATTTGATCTATATTAAAAGGCATGTGCCCAACCCACTTTGATTTTGCTCACATGGTTTTTATTGCCATTGAAAAAACACTTTGTTTTAAAATGTGCTCGTTTAGCTCTTAATTTTTTTTCCTCTTGACATCTATTCTTCATTGGCTTATAGGGAACGTGTGAGTTGATTAAGTATAACCCAAAGACTTTAGATTATTCAATGGCTACATCAATATGATTAAATGTTTTCATCCAAGACTAAAGGATAATTATATTATGATGGAGACAGTCAAAACTTCTGTTTATCTTTTTATCTCATTCAGAACCGCTGATACTCCAGCATCATAATTTGAAAATAATTTAGATTTCTTCATGCTCACCATCAAAGTCACTTCATGAACTTTGGAGGCCCACTTTCTTCACTTAGTCCATGTCTTGTAAACATGGTGAAGAATGTCCTGTTCTTACTTGGAGGTGGTAACTATTGGTATATTCTCAAATATCCCATCATCAATCACTTGATAGATGAAAAGAAAAATCCTTTTGGACTTCTTCTCTCGGTGCTTGGAAAGAATCCTTTGCATTTTGAGACAAAAGAAGGTCATGTTCTAGTTAACATAACCTTTTAGCAACATTTCCTACACATATCTTGGGAACCAAGTAAAACCTTCTTTTAAATGCACCAATGACTAAATTGTCTTTGATAAATAGAAGAACATGGAATAAAACCAAGTTTTTGCCATGTTTTCTTATTGATAGAGATATTCTCAAGGCCCTCATTATATATAATCTGTTGGAAGTATGTTCATGAGGAACAAGTAAAAGTAAGAAGCATGAAATGATTGTTCTTTCGACTTGATTTTGATTGACACCTACATAGCTTTATATATTGCTCACAATGAGCATCTGTAGGATACCTAATTAATAACACTAAAACTCATGAACATGATCAGTTAATATGCATACATGTACATATATTAAAGAAATCACAATGTAAGTGCTCCTAGTGGTGCCCTTGAAATTCGATTTACAAATTGAAAAATAGTGCTAAACACGGCTTTGAGGTTATTTTTGCACGCTTCCAGATATGCTTGAATAATGATTTCGTTGTAGTTGAAGCATATGCAATACATGAATTTTGTTTGGTGTGTTAACTTCTAACAAGCCAAGTATGTCTTTTCTTCCAGATCCCTCAAGGTTCAGGCTAACGCATGAAACATCATTTGTGAAGTCCCATTCTAGTTTCTGGACTAAAGTCCCTTTTTTCTTTTATATTGTAAGGATATTTTACGACTAGTATTGAATTTTTTTTTTTTTTCCTAATCTATGTACACCTCTTCATATCTATTGTGACCACATGATAATCTAAGGAACAGTTTTAAATATAATTAAGGGTATGTTGCATTCTAGCATACTGTGATCAAGACGAAAAAACAAAGTTTGAATTGGACATTGAACTTTCACGTTATCTACCACAAAGTAAAATATTCTTCTCTTGTAGGGTTGTTTTTTCCGACAATTTTTTAGATCTGTTCGTAGGTCTGATTACTTGACCATGCGGAATGGATTCGTCACTGTAAGTTTCTTCAACTACAAATTGTTCATCTTATTGTTTTGCTTAATATATTGTTAATTATTTCATCTTCTACAGGTTCATTTAGCCCCCGGGAGTCAGTTTAACTTTCAAAAATATATTAAAAGATCTCTTGAAGATGATTTCAAGGTAGTTGTGGGAATCAGGTATATAATATTTATATTGGTTTTTCCAGAGTTATATTGATGACGTTATTTTTAACTCAATAACTTTAGAATTTTATCTTTTAATTTATGTTTTCTTCTAAACTAAATTTTTTATTATGATTATAGTCCTTTGCTATGGGCTTCAGTGGTCTTATTTTTGCTGATTAATGTTGATGGTAAGTTTGTTCTCTAAAAACTTCAATCCTCACATGCAACTATTGTTATTTTCATTATGATGATAAGATAAACTTGAGTCTAATTGGGTTTTTCTTTGATTCTCATTTTAGGTTGGGAAGCATTGTTTTGGATATCAATAGTTCCTCTAATTGTAAGAAATATATCCTTGCACCATGAATCACTTTTTATGTGTTTAGTTAAATGACAACACTTACTGTACATCTCTTGATTGGTCGTAGGTAATCTTATCAGTTGGAACGAAGCTGCAAGCTATAATCGCACAAATGGCTCTTGAAATCCAAGAAAAACATGCAGTTGTCCAAGGGATTCCTCTTGTGCAAGTGACCGACAAACACTTTTGGTTTGGTTGGCCTGAATTAGTCCTATATCTCATCCATTTCACTTTGTTTCAGGTATTGACTTCTTATTTTGTTAACATTTGGCAAGATAAGATGGTGACTTCATTTATAATCTATATATATATATATATATATATATATATATATATATATATATATATATATATATATATATAT
>JAJIYU010001641.1:0-34618 GCA_030144865.1 Tinospora cordifolia | reverse complement strand
ATTTTTTTTAGTTGCTGAAATGGGTCATTCACCATATATGCTTATTGTTTTTCTTCGTGTTTATTTTGAAAGTGCTGTTTATCTTGTACAAACATACTACATAGCTCTTACGTATTCTCCTGTCCTTGTGCCTAGTATAGTTGCATCTTAGGCGTCAAGAACTTACTTTGCTTTAAATGCACGTAGTGTTGTTGACGTCACTAAAGGTGAAGTTGAAGTCAAATTTGTGTTCCACAATGATAAGGTTGAAGTCAAATTTGTGATCCACACTGATGAGGTTGTCTTTTAGTTGATTTTAATCCTATAGTCAACATTAACATTGCTCATTGTCACTTGTACATGTCACACTTCTCCATGTTGCACCAACATGACAGCATTCATTTCCTCTTGTTCCAATGAAGAGTTCAGCAAATTTTCTGTGAGCTATGGCTATGTATGTGTTTTAGATGATTCTTACATGCCTATATTTTCATCATTCAGTTAGTCCTGCATCAGCTACTATTTGCTTGGACGTTTCTACCTTAGGTTTCTTACCCAGATCCAAGGTTGAATGGTGGGGGGAGATGGCAATGAAATTAACGATGTTATAGATCCTCCTTAATGTGCCTGTATACGGAGGCTCATGTTGTTATGCATGGAAATCAATTTTTGAAAATTTTCTTCAGCTGGTTCTATACTCATTGCCAAATGAATTAGATTAAGAAGAAGAATTTGGTGCCTGGCATTTCAAGGAAAAAATACATTTGAAAACCTCTGTGAAAGAATGTATATTCAAAATTGTGTAAATCATTGAGGTATTAATTTGATGGTCATGTGATGAAGTTTTGTAGGAGATAGTAATTAGGAAAGAATAAGAGAGCTGAAACTGTGATGCTGTAGAACATTTTGAATTTATATTGGGTGGTCAACTGCAGAAGCTATTAATTTATTATGTAGGTTTAAATTGTGCAAACCACCAAGGTATTGAATTGATCAGTCATGATGAACTTGTTTAGGACAGTAATTAGTATTTTAATGAGATATGCTACTTTGGTGTCAGCAAGTAATATGTATGGAAGATCAATGATAAAAGGTATATATGACTAGAAAATTGGAAGTGTAATACAAGTAGATTTGCACTATTAATTAATCTATCCAAAATGGGGTTCCTTTTCCTCAACTGCCTAGGAAAAACCCCTTTCCAGCTTACTTGCACTAACCCAAAGTGAGGCTATGGTAAAAAACAAATTTTCCAAGTCATCCCTATTTGTTGTTCTTTGTTATTCTTTTTCTATTTTTAAATTGCATGTTCAATTAATTTCAAATGGAGCAAATTAATTGAACATGAAATTTAAAAAAAGAAAAAGAAAAACAAAGAACAACAAATTTAAAAACAAATTTCAAATGGAGCAAATTAGAGAAAAATAACCACCATGCTAGTAGGTTCTCAGAAGCTTTGTAGACTATTTTCATCAGTACAGACCCATCGATTAGAGTTATTGGGCAGCCTCTTCCACTAACGAATGACTTTCCATCACGCCTTTGGTGAACTCGGTTATTGAATATATGTTGATTGGATACTCCCTAAAGAATTTCAAGAAGAGTAAGGATTGAGCACATCTTTTATGATATATATATATATATATATATATATATATATATTTTTTTTTTTTTAAAGTGGAGACACCGAGAAGGTTCATCCCCCTTGTTGCTCTCTCTCTGGAAATCATGACTACTTTGAAATAACCTCAAGCAGTTAAGCCTTTATTTATTTAAACTAATTGGATCAATTAACTAGACATGTTTTAGAATATGATGATGTGTGTATATACTAATGATCCATGTCAATTGATCAATCTGAATAAATAGTTATTGTTAAATGAAATGTTTGGAGAGAGACTTTACGATCCAGTAGTTTCAAGATTAGTAAGATGGAGACTAAATACATTTTATTTAATTCCAGTGGAAGGTAACATAGAGATGGAAAGACGTTGATGATGGAAGGCTGAGGTACTAAATAATGAATATTTTGGCACAAGGCTAGTTATTCATGATATGATTTAGATGTAAAATTAAAGTAGGTGAGTTGAGGCACCCGTGCACCATGAAATAAAATGTTGGATAACATAGAGAGGCATGCTAATGAATAATTGTAACAGAAAGGAGAATTAGATGGATATCCAATAAAACAGTGAAAAATAAAATTGAAAATAATAATGCTTGACTGAAAAAAAAGGTAGGGATGACCTTTTTGGGAGATAAGAGAACGGAGAACTTAGTGAATCTGTTAAGATGGTCACAACCTGTAAATGTGCAAGTGCTGTAAAACCTATACACACACACACACATATGTATATATGTGCAGCTGGGCGTCCATTTCCTATTTTTATTGCATGTAAGTGTATTGCTTAAAATGTTGATATGCCATTTCCTACAAGTATATCTTTTTGTTATTACTATGAGGTTAAGCACACTCCATAAATTGATATATTTCCTTTATATGTGAATTTGAATTGTTTCTTGAAAATGTTTTTGTTGAAGGTTTGTGTAATTTGTGCAGATGTAGTAATCCTTTCATGAATTAATATTTCCATTTCGTTTTTCCCTAACCATATTTGTTTGATGGCTATGTAAGTCATTGCCACCAACAACTCTTTGAATGCATCAAAAAAAGAAAAAATAAGATGCCTTGGTGAGCTAAACAAGGTGTTCAAAGTTTTTGCCCATGTCTAATGGATGGAGAGAAACTTCCTCGAGATGATTGTCTTCAACTCATATACCCTAAATTGAATATTTTCCCTTTGGTTCTCGTAATCCATTTGTCACATCAAAATGATCCTATGCTTAGTGCAATATGTTGATATTTTTCTATTTTGTTAATTGATGTGATTGCTAGGTACATGCAATCTAAGGTTTCATTGTAGGTAAGTGAGGTTCAGTTGTGTGCAATGTTTTGTAACGCGAAGTTGGATTATGCGTTACGTTGCAACGCTTCATCGGGGCACAATGAGTTTGGCATCTTGATATTATTAGATTATCTCAGGGTTGAGAATGTTAAAATAGGGTTGATCGCATGACAATACTTGGTAACGTGATGTTGAATTTTCAGCAAGCACTCTTGACGCACTTGGGCACTCTCTAGTCTCAATATAAGGATATAAAGGAAAGTAAAAAAACACAAAATGTACTAAAGAGAACTTCTATTACTCAATAAGATTTCAAGTTTTAGTGCTCCCTCTTTCAAACATAAGACGCCTATTTATAAAGTTATAAGAGTGAGCAATTATGATAACTACTATTGGTGCACATGTTCGACACTTGCTTGACTATGTTTTTCGCCCATGATTTGTCTTGGTTCCCATGGCCATAGATTGAGACCAAATCAGCCCATAATCACTAGTAACCGTTGCTAGAGTCATTCACGGTTTATCCATGGTTTAATCATTGTACATTGATGATAATTCCATGGTTCATCTTTGGTACAACCGTGGTTCATACTCGGTGTAACGTTGGTTCATTCTTGGTTGACCCTCAGTACAACCTTGGTTCATCTTCAACCTATCCTCACTACAACCTTGGCTCAATATACTTGTGCAACCTCCTCCTTAGGTTCATGGGCGCTTGGAATTTTTGAGCTGGCCAAGCCCAATAAATTCACTTCACGATAAAAGTCAGAGGTCTAACAAATCTCTCCCAACAATCCCTTTCTTCGTTCTATAAGAATGTTGCTCCAAGTACTTCTTGTTCGGGTCCTTGAACGTTCAAAAATGTACTATCATTCTCCAAGCACTTTATCTTTCGGTAGTCTTTTCTATTGGACCCAGTAGCATAACCTTAACTTCCTCTTACTCTACCCATGACCCTCTGATCAAGTATCGCTTTTCATTAAATTGTGTTTTAATGGTAGGTGGGGCTCACTTTATGACTTGCTTAGTTGGGTTGAGCAAGTCCTTGTGATTAGGCTTCAAGAAAATAACATGACAGGTGAGATGTATTTTGAGGTGTTCCAATAACCTGAATTTATATGCAACTCGGCCTACTTTGTTCATCACCTCAAAAGGTCAATCATAGTTTGAGAGTAAAAATCAATGAATAGTCTTACCATTGATTCTCTTCTAGATCTAAGTCGATTCTTTTAGGAGTACTTTGTGCTCAACATTGAAATTAACTTCCTCTTGATGTTGATCCACATACTTTTTCTTTCTTATAATAGCTTGAAGAGACTATCCTTCACTTCTTTGAGCATTTTCAGCTTTTGCCTTGCAAACTTATATGTTGTTGGACTTGGCCCCAGTTTCTTAGTTTTGGCAATCTCATGCACAGTAAGGGATTTTTGTTTGGTAACTAACTCTAATGGACTCATCTCCATACTCAAGTGCTTATGTAGGTTGTAGGAAAATTAGGTTGCAGGCAACAACTTCGCCTAATTGGATTGTCTTGCAATTTTGAAGTGCTTTAGCTGCTCTTCCAACAAGGAGTTCACCTTCTCTGGTTGTCTGTCAGTTTAGGAATTTGTCGAGAACTTCAATTTCAGTGCAAGTAGAGCAAATAAAGCTATCCAAAAACTTCTCATGAATCAGGTATCATGATCACTAATGATGTCTTTTGGGATACTCCAATATTTCATTATATGGTCGAAGAATAACTCTGTAGCGGCATGGACATCACAAGCATGAGGGGTTGGATGAACACATCATATTTAGAAAACTTGTTCACAGCCACTAGAGTGGACAGTTACCCTTGGACCTTAGGTAGCTTTGTAATGAAGTTCATGGATATGCTTCTCTATTGTCCATCTAGAATGAGCAATAGTTTGAGCATCCCTATTGCCTTTTGCTTCTTGATTTTGTTTAGTTGACACACTAGAAATGTCTTCAAATACATCTCAAGATCTTCTTCCAATTTTGTCCAAAAGTAAGATCGATTGGACAAAGCGTGGGTCCATTCCATGCTTGAATGTCTTGCCCGTCTAGGGCATGGGTCTCTTTCAACTATTTTTTTTTAAATTTTTTTTATTTTTTTATTTCCTCTACTTGGAGCAAGCAAATGACCACCCTTGGCATAGAGTTGGTCCCTTAGCACATGCTCATTGTGTGATGCTCATCTATGATGTGGCAAGTTGATGACCCAATTTGGGCACATGTGGAGGACACTTGACACTCAGGCGATATGGGAACTTGTTGACACACAAGGGAAAGCATGGGAATGTGCGTTTTCTCATGGAGAAAACTCAATCAAGTGATGAGAGTGTGACACTTGTACAACAATTATTGTAATTGCTCATTTTTGGAACTCTATAAATAGGCACCTTGTGCTTGGGAAACACAAGGAGCATTGAAGCTTGTAATCTCATTGAGTAATAAAAGTTTTCCTTGTTGCATTTTGTGTTCTTTATTATTCGTATGTTCTTGTGATGAGATTGGGGAGTGTCCTAGAGCATCATAGGTTGGTGAATGTTTGTTGAAAATTGAAGCTCACATTATCGGGCATTGCTAGACAATCAACCCTATGTTATCGGGTACTTAACCTTGAGATAACCAGATAGTACTGAGAAGTTAGCTTCACTGTGCCTTGTTGAAGTGCTACAATATAACGTGTAATCCAACCTATTGTTACAACATATTGTACGCACTTGAACCTAACTTACCTTTAATTCAACCCTAAATTATCTATACATAGAAATTAGTAATGGTTCAAATTTCAGTCAAAATTTTGGTTCTTGTACGACTAGTCACAATTGGTATTAGAGTCTTGTTTTAAGAGCAAGACTAGGTTGATGATTTGATAGAATGAATCATTGAACTAGAGCATGCAATGGCCGACATAGTTCTGTCTAGTTCCTCTTATATTGTTGAAACTCCTAAAACTGATGCCATGGCCACAATGGTGAATGCATTGGAGATCCGGATTGTTGAATGAGAAGCTAGATGGGAAGAATCAATTGCTAATGTTTGTGTTGTTGGGTGCCTTTTTGTGATACACCACAAACTATGGCTATTGAAACAAGGATCCTTAAGCGTGCAATAAATAAGGTTCGCCACAATTTGGATTGGTCAAAGACAATGACCTCAGAGCCAAAGGCTTTTAGTGGAACTTATAATGCAAAGGAATTGAAGAACTTTTATGGGATATGGAATAATATTTCATTATTCTTTGCACCCAAGAGGAACAAAAAGTGGGCTTAACATCAATATACTTGACTGGAGATGCAAAGCTTTGTCGTCGAACTAGGGTCAACGAAGATGTAGCTGCCAATAATTTTAGAATGGAGCTATGGGAGACCTCGAAGGAGTTGAAGGACCGGTTCTTTCCTACCAATGTGGTTTGTTTAACTAGTGATGCATTGAAGAAATTGAAGCAAACTGGTATTGTGAGGGGAATATGTCAAAAGAGTTTCTTTATTGATGTTGGATATCAAAAATATGTTGAAGGATGACTAACTCAATTTCACATTCGGGTTACAATCATGGGCATAAACTGAGTTGAGAAGACATACAATCATGGGCATAAACTGAGTTGAGAAGACAAGCGGTTAAAGACTTTTCTTTTGCCATTGCTGCAATTGATGCATTAATAGACTAGAAAGCTCTATATTGCCATGGCTAATATTGGTGGTTAGCCAGCACCCAAGGACAAGAACGTGTCCAAGGATTGGAAGAAGGAAAACTCTAGCAAATTGTTCAACTTTTCTAAGGAGGACAAGAAAGTGACAAAAATTGAGGGACAATCAGGGAAGAGTTGGAACAATGATTACTTCAATTGTGATGGACCAAATTAAGAGGCTAAGCCCATTGAAGACGTTTCTAGTAACATAGAGATCCAAATTAAGAGATGGATGGGAACAACAAATTTTATAGCTATTCCGTTGGATGACTTTGATGTCATCTTAGGAAATGATTTTTTGCATGCATAGAATGTTTTTGCAATGCGTTCTTTGCAATGTTTTTTGATCATGGACAAGGTGAGGCCGTGCTTTGTCCCCATTGAGAAAGGGGAGCAATGACGATTCTCAAATGCCATTCACATGCTTTTAACGATCCAAGTCATTTGCCTTTTGGAAGGTTACTTTACTTATTTGGCTACTTTGCTAGAAGCCAAGGAAGGGAAGGATATTGAAGACCTCAAACTAGTTGCTAAGGTTTCAAAAGGAGTTTGAGTTATCGAAGAAGTTGCCTCCAAGAAGAGACATACACCATAGCATAGAGTTGGTGGATGGTGCTAAAATCCCTACCTAGGCTCCTTATTAGAGGTCTCAAGAGAATAGGAAGGGCTAGGGAATCAACTAATGGAATTGTTGAAGGTGAGTTGTATTAAGCTCTCTAAGGGCCATTTAGTTCGATGCACTAGTTTTGTTCCAACAAAAGTAAGGCGAGACCCTTCGAATGTGCATGGATTATCGGAAAGGGAAGAATATTGAAGTCCTTTAACCAGTTGTTGAGGTGTCAAAGGAGTTCGAGGATGTGATGTTGCACAAGTTGTCGAAGAAGTTGTGTTCGAGAAGAGACATAGACCATGCCATAGAGTTGGTGGATGGTGCTAAACTCCCTAACTAGGCCCCTTATTAGATGGTCTTGAGAGATCGTGAAGAGCTGGAGAAGCAACTAATGAAATTGTTGGAGGCTGAATGTATTAAGCTCTCCAAGGCCTAGTTTGACACACCAGTTTTATTCCAATGAAAGCAAGATGAAACCCTTTGAATGTGCGTGGATTATCAGGCTTTGAACAAGCTCATAGTGAAGAATAAGTACTTGTTGGTGATTTGTTTGATTGATTGGTGAAGACGAGATACTTGACCAAGTTGGATCTTTGTTTTGGGTATTATAAGGTCCAAATTGTTGCAGGAGATAATCCAAAGGTGATGATGGTGACTAGGTATGGGTCCTTTGAGTAACTTGTGATGCCATTTGACTTGACAAATGTTCTTGCAATATTTTGCCATTTGATAAATAATGTTTGCATAAGTTGATCAACAAATTTGTTTTGTACCTTGATGATATTGTTATTTATCTCATCTCGTTTTGTTCTTTGAGCCATCTCTTGCAGGTAGGAAGGATGAGAGTCAAGGACAACTGTTGCCTTGCCTAGTCAATCTAGATGTCTTACGTATAACATAAGCTAAGCCATTGCTAATGAAAGTAGTAGTGAGGAAGCTCAATAAACTTAGCAAGAACTAGTAGGGTAGGCTCCTAACTCAAGGAATGCATCTTCTTAGGGCGACATTGCAACATGGGAGTTTTTTTTTTTTTTAAATTAGCAGGTTGGGGCATGTGCATTAGCACAGGATTTCTAGGGGCATCCTCCCTAGACCCCCCTTTCCCCTGTCAGGTTCGCCATGGTCTTATCATTTAGGGAGGTGAACTAGAGTTGGGAGAAATGGCCTCATAAGAAGATTGAGTTAGTGTTCAGTGGGTAGCTACTAATTATATAGTAATTAATAGCTCTGATTTCACCCTTACCTCTGCAAATGGCCTCTATAAGGCCTTTTGCAAACATGTGGACTACATAAAAAGGGTTTTGGCTAAGTTGAGAGAATTCGGACTCTATGTGAAGAAGGAAAATTGCGAGGTTGTCGGCGAGACTATCACTTTTCTTGGGTGTGTCGTAAACCAAAGGATGCGGAGCATGGATAAGAGGAAGATTTAGGCGATTGCGGGTTGGCCATCCCTAACGTAGGTCCTTGCACTTCGATTCGAAGTCCATATATATGCCTTAGATCGTGCTATTGGAGGTGTCCTAGTTTGGGAAGGACACGTGGTTGCCTTTGAAAGCGGGAAGTTGAATGATGTAGCATAGTGGTACCAAATGCACAAAAAAGAGATGTTAGTTGTTGTGCATTGCTTATGTATGTGGAGATACTACTTGTTGGGTACTTTTTTCATAATGACAAATAATTCTATAGCAAGTTACCTTTCGACCCAAAAGAAGTGCTATAGCAACTTACTTTTTAACCCAAAAGAAGCTTACACCAAAACAAACAAGGTGGCTAGATTTTGTTGTCAAGTTCTGTTAAACCTTGTGCTTGGTGCATTAAGTTGGAAAGTGGTCCTTGAGGTAGTAGTTTGCAATCACTACCATAAAGGCAAAATTTTTGTTAAAAATCAAGGAGGAAAGTGATAAGGATGTTACTTACCAAAGGTTGACACAACAATTAGAGATGGAGTCACCTAAAGATTTTGACTAAAGGATAACTTACTCCATGCCAAGGGTGGTCATTTGTTTGTTCTAGCTGGAGGAATTATGAGAAGAACCATGTTGAAAGAGACTTATGACATTAGATGGTTAGGGCATTTACATGGAATGAACCCATATTTTATTGGCTTGGTATTACTTTTGGTCAAAAATGGAAAAAGATGTTGAGATTTATGTGAAGCCATTTCTAATGTGTCAGCTAAACTAGATTGAGAAGCAAAATGTAGCATGGATGCTTGAACCATTGCCTAGTTTGGATAGACCATGGAGGAGCATATGTACAGATTTCATTATAAGATTGCCTAAGGTCCAAGGGTACCCATCCATTCTAGTGGTGGTGAATAGGTTTTTTAAGTATGGTGTGTTCATTCCAACCCCTCTTGCTTGTGATGTTGATATTTTTGGCATAATTATTCTCCAACCATATGGTGAAATATTGGGTATTCGAAGGACATCATCATTGATTGTGATACTTGATTCATGAGAAGGTTTTGGACAACTTTGTTTGGTGTCAATTGAACTTCTCTACAGTGAGTCATCTCTAAGCTGACAGACAAATGGAGGGGGTGAATGCCTTGTTGGAAGTTACCTGGGGCACTATATGATTGCAATTCAATTCAGTTGGGTGAAGTTGTTACCTATAACCTAGTTTTGCTATAACCTGTGTAAGCACTCAAGTATTTCAATGAGCCCATTTGAGTTAGCCAATGGACAACAACCCCGTACTCCACATGAGATTGCCAAAGCAAATAGTTTGTGGCCTAGGTCGATGATATACATTCTTGCAAGACACAAGTAGGAAATGCTTGAGGAATCAATGGGGTCTCTTTAAGGTTATTAGAAGAATGAAGAAGTATGTAGATCAACATCGAAGGGAAGTTAATTTCCATGTTGGGGACAAACTACTACTGGAAGTGTTGCCTCACAGATGGAAGAGAATTAGTAGTAAGATAGTTCATCAAGGTTTACTTACAAAGTATGGTGGACCTTTCAAGGTGATGACGAAAGTGGGAGGAGTTGTTTATATATGGAGGTTGCTAGAATGCCTTATCATCCCACCTCTCACGTTAGTTTTTGAAGCCTTATCATAAGAACTCGCTTGACCTAGCTAGGCAAGTCATAAAGCAAACTCTGCATATTAGTACATAGTTTCATAAATAGGCTGAAGCCATCGTTAATCTAATGGTCATGAGGTAGAGTAAGAAGAATTGAAGAATCTACTACTTGGTCGAATGGAAAGGACCACTAGAAGTTGAAGCATCTTGGGATGACACTGCAATTTGGCACTTTGAGGACTTGGACAATAAGTACTTGTAGCAATTACTGTTGTTAAGGTAGTAATACGGTTTAAGGCGCTAAGTCTCCATAAGGCGAGGTGGAGTTTAGGCGAGGACTAGGCAGTTCTTAAAATATTTATTTAGAAGTCCTTGAAGAATTAATTAATTAATTATTAGTCCCTCACTATATATATAGGTGCTCCTTAAAATAATTATTTAGTAGTCTTTGAAGAATTAATTAATTAATTAATTATTAGTCCCTCACGATATATATATTATAATTTTTTTTGCTTATAATTTATACTTAATTAACTAATTATATATAAGTCATATAATTATAAATAAATAACATATATTAGATAAAGGAGAGAGTAGAGAAACAAAAATAGAGAGTATTAGCAGAGAGAGAGATAGGGAGAAACGGAGAAGGGAGAGAGCAAAAAGTTACAAAGAGAGCCGAGAGAGACAGGGAGCAGAGAGACGAAGAGAAGGGAGAGAGTAGAGAGAGCCGAGAAGGGAGAGAGCAGAGAGAATAGAGAGAGAGAGGGAAAAAGTTGTCGAAGTCGTCGGAATCGCTGGACAGGGTTGTTAGATGGAATCGTAGTGCTGGTCGCTGGAGTTGGGTGGTTTGACTTGTTTGTTGGTTTGCAGGAGAGACGAAGAAGAATTATGCAAAGTGTCATTCGATTGATACATCACCATAGGTATGATTGCGGAAGTCGCCAGAGTCATTGGACGGAGTTGCTGGAATCGCTGGACGAAATTGCAATGTTGGTCATTGGAGTTGGGTGGCTCGGTTTTGGTCGACTATTTGCAAGAGAGATGAAGAACGATGATGAACAGTTCGATCGATTTGGTTAGGTTAAAAAAATAATAATAATAAAGTAATTATTCTTAAGCCCTTCCTTTTTAGAAAAATTTGCAGAGACGCCCTTACAATTTTTAAAAATTGCTTAGACACCCCACTCAACGCCTAGACCATCACCTAGGTGATGTCTAGGCGATGCCTTGACAACACTGGTAGCAACATTCGCTAAAGATGACAATTGGTACTTGTGGGGAAGTTTTGTTAGAACCCCGACTATGATCTTCAAGTGAATTAGATGGGCTTGGCTAGTTCAAATATTCCAAGCACCTGTGCACTTAGGGAGGAGGTTGCACAAGTATCTTGAACCAAAGTTGTATCGAGGATGGATCAAGGATGAACCAAGGTTGTACAGAGGATGGGCCAAGGATGAACTATGTTTGTACCGAGGATGAACCAACCTTGTATGGAGGATGAACTGAGGATCAACCAAGGTTGTACTGATGATGGATCATGGACTTATCGTGGATGTACCATGGTTGAACCATGGGTGAATTGTGGATGACACTGGTGATGGTCAGTAGTGGTTATGGGCTGATTTGGTCATGTGTTATGGGTAGAGCAACCAAGACAGATCATGGGTAAAAAACATGGAACATGCACTAGTAGTTAGCAACTAGCCTTGTGTTCGTGTGACCTAGTCAGAGGTGCTAGACGTGTGGAATTGCTAGCAACTTAGCCTTGTGACCCAGTTAAGTAGGCACTCAACATGTGCAACATTTAGCAACTTAGCCTGTGATGGCGTGACTAGTCAAAGTAGTTGCTAGCATGTGTAGCGGTTGCATTTCAACCTCTTTAAACTTGGTGCATCAGTGCATGTTCAACGTGCAACAATCATCTATGACGTGACAAGTTGATGACATGAATTTTAGCATATGTAGAAGACACTTGGCAAACAACGTGGGAACCTGCCAGCACAAAAGGGAAAACATGAGAATATGCTTTAGTTTATGAATATGACTCAATCAAGTGATTGAGGGCGTGATACTCATATAGTAGTAATTGTTATTGCTTACTCTTGTAACGTTAGAAGTCAGCTCCTTGTGCTTGGGAGACATACGAATGGTTAAGTTTGTAGTCCCATTGAGTAATAGGAGTTTTTCTTCATGAATTTTATGTTTTTTATTGTCCATAATATCCATGTGCTGAGATTAGGGAGTGCCTTAGTTTATCACTAGTTGGTGAGTGTTTGTTGGGAATTCAACCTCACATTGCGAGGTAGTCAATCCACGTTTTTGAGTACTCAGCCTTGAGATAATCAGATATTATTGAGAAACCAACCTCACTTCATTCCTGAATATCTATAGTTTATTAAAAATGAAATACACGTATTTGAAATGATTTGAAAAACAATAGTCTTGCAGTATGATTGTCCAATATTTGTGATATTATGTGCATCATATCATAATTAAGTTACTGGAGTACTACACAAGTTTAACATTAAATTAGTAATTACTTGGCTATTCAAATTAATGCATTTGCGTATGCAATATAGTCAGTTGAGTTCAAATTATTAAATTATTTCCTAGATAATGAATTAGATTTTCATAGTCTCATTGTTTTTATATCTGGAGTTATTGTAATGCAATAGGCAATTCTTGGATCAAAAATTATGAAAAAAGAAATTCATATGTGAGATTCACTAGAAAACTTAAAACTCCATTCTTTTTTTTTAATTAAAATTTTGGAACTGTAAATATTACTAACAAGTTTTAACGCAACATAAGGGTCATTGATCTATAAGTTGAATACATGGATCAAAAGTTTATTCTCTTTTCAGAACTAGCAAAGAGAAAATATGGTATCTCCAGTATTTGGGTTTAACAACTCCACTTCACAATATCTGAGGTTTGTTTGCAAAATCTGTTTGTTTCTCAATTTATTTGATCACTTCGACAATTATTTTCAAAATTTTGCAAGAAAAGGGCATTGTGAATATGACAAACAAAAATTAAATCTGCGCTTGTTATGATGTCGATCTAATGCTGACTAGGACAATGTTGGTTACATATTTTTGCAAGCTCTTAAAAACAGATCATCTCTGTCCACGTTAATTTAACGAAAGATGCATCAATGTAGAATATCTACATGATTTTTTGACATATGCTGAAGGACCCATTTCCTACTTTTTTAATTTATGATTGTGAAATGTAGGATCTGTTTAATTGTACCCTTTACCCTGCATCCTTTCACACACAATCAAGTATTGTTTCTTTTCCACCATACTCTGGATGCTTCATAATGAATTGTTACTTTTAATGGTTGCAGCTTCTGTGCTTTTTGGCTAGGAGTTGACCAAAATGCTAGGCGCCGCATGTCTAGGGAGAAGACTGATGTTATCCTGAAAGTTGTTGTGAAGCACTTTTTTATTGAGAAGGAGGTCACATCTACTTTGGTAATGGATTCCCTCTACAGTGGACTGAAGGCTCTTGAATGCCAGAGTAAGAGCAAGAAGGGCAGAGCAAAGCTGTTGGACATTGAGGAAACACCCGCTCCTATTGTTTGTGTTGAGAATGACATGTTTGTTTTGGTAGATGATGTATTGTTACTTCTTGAGAGGGCTTCTGTGGAACCTTTGCCTCCAAAGGATGAGAAGGGTCCTCAGAATCGCACAAAGGTTAGCAGTAGCCACATGTCTGGAGGTTTCTTTTAAGGAATTTACTTATTGATCAGATTTTCTTTGTATTGAGGTTTCGAACGAATCTGACTAGCATTACTGTGGAAAACTTGATAAAGAAAATCTTGCAATGGCTATGTTGCTATGCTTGCATTTTATTTCTCTGAAATCTTTTAGAAGTTATATGCCTGTGGTGGTTCGTATATATCGAACTTGAATTATGATCCTTGCTCATTTACATCCAGATCCTTGGGGAGATATTCAAAACTGATACCAATAAAATATTAAGCGCCAGCATATCCTTAAAGCTGTGGGTAGTGTTGAGTAACTCTACTTAAAATTTATGGAAATACGGAGGCTATAATATTGTTTCTTGTAATTAGTATATTAATTATCTCTATCTATAGTTAGAAGCAGATGAATGAGTTACAGGAAAATACATGAAATGTTTTGTGCTCACTACATTACAGCTGAAATGTTTTTTATGGAGGTTTCAATTCAATCGGAGTATTGAGGATATATCTACCAAACAATCTCATGAAGACATAGCACTTCCTTGATGGCCATGTTTCAATAAGTAATACAATTTATTTATTTAGTTTTAGGATCTGAAATTTCTTCAGTTTCTTGTGTTCATTATTCTGAGGGTTTCTATTTATTTATTTCTATAGTTTCTTTGTTGCATTTATTTCTATAGTTTTAATATATCACTCTTGGTGCTACTATGAAGTCTTTGGTTGAATAAGTTGTGATTGCAAATTGCAAATAGCATTTTTGTTTAAAATATAATTCCATGGTTTCTTTAATAATTTTATTTTATTTTTTGTCTGTGCTCTTGTATTTAGATTTAATGATCTTTATTAATAGCGCATTTGAATTCATGGAAATTTTTACCTTTAGGATGGAAGCTCTGGAGAAGATTTCAACAAAGATTCCATTGAACGGGATGAGAGACGACTTACAGAGCTGGGTCGAAGGACTGTGGAGATTTTTGTTCTAGCACATATTTTTAGGTAATGGATCAAGCAGTTGTGTCTCCAACTCTAGACCTAAATGCTTGTTAAGGCTATTTTGACTTCAATTTTTTATTTTGTTATTTTTGGTGTAAAAAAACTCACGATGATTTGTCTCTTTTGCCTCTTGTTTTAGACGGTTTGCATCTCTGTTTTAGGCAGTTTATCTTCTGAAGTTGGTCCACAGGGAATGAAGTCATGCACTGAAAGATAACCTTCCTAATCTGACTGTTTGTAGCTATTCTCTTAACACTGAATTGTAGATTGGCTGCGGCTCTAAAATTAAATCTCAATATCTCAATCATATTTAAAGTGTTGATGAGATGTTCAATCAATGTATACCTTCTGAAGACACCTAAAAAATATCCTTTTCTTGAAAAATGTGATAAAAGCAATGAGAAATTTGTGGTTTTTATGTTTCTGGTTTTGAAAACAATATCAATGTTGAACTTGGATACTTTGATCATGTGTTCAATTGCAAGTTTAGTATTTCTGATTTTTAGGAAATCCTCTCATGCACCTAGTGTTGTCAACATTTTGTCCAACGTAGGCTTTCCTGCTTGTATGTTGTAGTGAACAATTATATTATGTGCCCTTAATAATTTAATGGTTAATTTACAAATGTAAACACTCAATCCCTTATATACAATTACATATACATTCCACAATATAAATGTTATAAGCATTTATTTAGTTGTCTTAGGAATTCTGTATATATTCCTCATTCTTCAAAAATCAGGTCTGAAAAGCAAAATGGAAGATCTTGCTTAAAAACAAAGAGACAAGCTGGCATAAGCTAAACCATAACAAGTTAAATATTGCTACTTGATATAATTCTTAAGATGAGTAAATGTATGCTTGACATCTGTGGGTGATTTGTCTAATTCCATTAGAATTACTATTTTTATGCGGTGGCAGTAATAGAATTGAAGTAGCATATAAGGAAGCTGTTGCATTGAAAAAGCAAGAGGAGCTCATACGTGAAGAAGAAGCTGCAGGACTAGCTGAAAGTGAGCAGAAGGCAAAACGTGGAACTGCTGAGAAGGAAAGGCGAACTAAGAAAAAACAGGTTTGACATTTTCACTCAAAGTTGCATTAGTTCTTGGATCTGAAACATTTCTCTGGTAGAATCTGACAGTATATACCTTTTTGGGAATTTTTTTTGAGATATTATTAAAAACTCCTCCCCATTATGCTTCACAAAAAAAAAAAAAAAGAAGAAGAAAGATTTTAGATTGGTTCATTTATTTATTTCCTATCTCTATTGTTTTTTTTTGCTAATTGTCATTTCTAAATCATGAGCAGGAACTCTCTTTTCACCTCTCTGTACTTATTCTTTCTCTTTTCTTCATTGCTCTCTCATCGTTCCCTCATTGTTGGTCTTTTTGTCCCTTAACATCTCCTTTTATCTATCTTTCTGGTCTCCCACTTTTCACTTGCTACTATGGTCTTTGTTTGCTTCCCTTTCTTATTGTTTTTGTCGCTTAAATCAACTTCAACTTTAAACCAAGATCAACTACTACGTAAAGTCAGCATGGTTTGCATTATTCTTGGTTTTCCCTAATCTGTCCTTGTAGTTGGGCATTTATAAAATAAGGATAGCTGTTGGATCAATGCAGAAACCTTGGTTTTTGATGACAAGAAAAGCATTTGCAAAACAATAGATGTTTGAAAATTTTTTCCTCTATTAAGGTCTATTCTTCCATTTGGTAGTTCCTTCTTTCTCTATAGTTTTCTTTTGGTCCTTTTTTTTTTGTTATTTCCTTGTTACATTTCATCTTCTTGTTTCATCGTCTTTTCTTTTTCATTATTTTTCTATTTATTTCTTTAGGACCCAGTTGTCTTTGCTCTTGTTACTTCATGGTTCTTTTTATCTGCATGTTTTATATATATATTCTTTTCATTTCCTGCCCAGTTCTCTACTCCTGTTCATGATCTTTCCATATTTGCATCTCTACTGCACTTCATTTTTCTTGGTGCTATTCGATTAAACTCTGTATTTACACCTCATGTGCCCTGTATTTATCTTTGGCAATCAATCATCTATGCTATGAATAAGTTGGTTTCATGAAGTTTTACTTCGGTAATTCTAGAAGCTGACAATATAAATCAAAATAAATAAATAAAACTGGTCTTTGCGAGGTTATTGTATGTTTCCTTGAACTTACTTTAGATGTTTGCCTTTTCATGTTGGCTCTCTGAACTCTTTTGAGAAGTTTGCCTTCTGTATTGGTGGACTTTTCAACTTTTGTAAAAATTCATACCTTTTGTAAATTTATAGAATTTCTTTTTTATGTTGATACAATCCTGGCAAGATTTTATCATGATTAATGGCTTTCTAATTTTGGTTGTTTTAGAAGTATAATTGCTTTAATCTTATGCATAACTTTTATATTATTACTTTACATTTGTGTGTGGTGTGTGGATATTTTGTGTGGGCCATATTCATTTAGTTTATTCTAACTTCTAATATGAGGTGGCATAGGAAGCTAAAATGGCCTGACATAGATAATAATCTCATTCTTTAATCATTTTTTGGTAACAAATTATGTTCCCAATTTCTCCTGCTGTGTATGTGTACAACCTCATTATGATTGTCTTATTCATCTGTCTCAAACTAGATAATGGTTAGTCTTTTAGATTTTGGAGGGACAAATAATTGGAAACTAACTTTGAACATATGTTTTCTAATATCTCTAAACTTTCATATCTGGCGAATCCCCAGTTAAAAAATGTGGAAAATTGAATTTTGAGAACACTTGAATCCCATGGGTACTTCTTCACTTCCTCCTTAGAGGGCTGCTTGATGCAACTCGATATTGGTGAACCATCGTATCCTTACAGGCTAAATTCAAGTACACTGGCTTATTACTCTTCACCAGATTAGCACTCAAATGTGCCTTTCTGTGATTTGTGTTGCTTATGCCAGGAAGAGAACAAGATCTTTGAGGACTTGTTCATTTACAGCATGTTTGCAGAAGTGATATGGATTCTCTGAGGTGTTTTGGTAGTTTGGTTTGTTTCAATAGTTGGAACTCCTATCTTTGTGAATTGTTGGGACTTTTTAAAGTTTTGATGTGGGTTTGGTGTCTAGATGCTATGGATTATTGGCTCATCCATTTGATGGCTGTTTGTGGTGTCTGAGGATGGAGTGTAACGGCTGAATCTTTAAGATGGGGATGCTGGTGTTTATGCAATGTGGGATTTCTCCTCTTTTTTCAGCCTTCTTCTGGATGTATGCCACATTTTTCTAGGGGACACTCTTCTGGGATTGGCTTTTATGATGGGATGAATTCAGGCTTCTGATGTAACTTTTTTATTTCTCATTATGGTCCACTATTTGCTCATATCCTGTATGATTTTTTTTTGAGGTCTTTCTTACCTTTTCATTTTGTTTTCTAAAGGAATTCTTTTTTGTCTTCACCTATGTGTGTGTGTGTTTTGAGCAAATGCATCTGTGATATTTTAGATTAGATCACATTGGGTTTGTATACTGCCAATTGGTGCAATAATATGAGACCAGCATTTCACCTTTCATTAAACAAGTTGATTTTAAGGTTACTGTGTGAATAAGGTAAGAAATATATATTTCATGCTAATTATAAGTTTGGGTTTGTCTTTTTTAACGAGTAATGTGCAATCAAGACGTAGCTTTTCCTTGGCTTGTTTGCGCGAGTGAGGGTGTGAATAAGGTAAGAAATATATATTTCATGCTAATTATAAGTTTGGGTTTGTCTTGTTAATGAGTAATGTGCAATTAAGAAGCAGCTTTTCTTTGGCTTGTTTGTCCTTGTTTTCATGAGTGGGTTCCGGTTTTTTTTTTTTTTTTTTAAATTATTTTTTAGAACCTTGAATGAGTCAATCTTTGTTGAACTTCCTCTTTTTCATTCTCTTCTGATAACTTTTTTTTTTTGTGCGTGCACTGTCACTGCAGCCTTTTTGACAGTATATATCTGTCTTGCTTCTTTGTCAGTGAGCCCTAAATTAATGATATTTCTGTACTATTTATTTTCTTCTTTGCATTCCTAGAATAAGCATAAGCGCAGTAACCGTAAAGGGAAAGACAAAGGCAAGGATGAGAAGTCTGATGTAGCAATCCAAGATAAGCAAGATTCTGGGGTTAAAAATACTGGAATTGCCTTAAAGAATCTAGCTGTTGTCCTACCTGAGAAGCCTGAAACACTTGCAGATGGGTCTGATGTATCTTGCATTGGAGATGATTCCACAGAAATGCCTCAGCCTGATTTGGAAGACCGAGAAGCAAGTCCTGTTAACTGGGATACAGATACGTCAGAAGTTCTTCCTGCCACAGAAGCCAGCAGCAGTGGTGTGAGTGAGCTTCCTGTACGGAATGGACGAGCAGATAAAAAGAGTGTGTTTATGGATGACAGCTCTTCAACATGTTCAACAGATTCTGTGCCCTCTGTTGTAATAAATGGACCCTATAAGGGGAACAGTGTTCCTAACTATAGGAGCCAAACTTCACCTGGCAGGTAAAGATAAGAAACTTTAATCAAGTCCCTGGTACTGCTTATTAGGAAATTCAATTTGTCTTGTTCTCATAGATATTTTTGCAGAGGAAAGAATCGATCCAGTAAAGAAAGAGGTGATTGGGCTGGTTCAGTGCTTGACATAGATGGTCAGCCATCTGAGCTTCTTGCTGATGGCAGACGTTTACATGATGCATCTGGAGCTTGTAGAGCTGCTGGACCTGAATCAGATGCTAGTGCTCTCACTTTGACAGATCAGATGCAGTGGCCTGAGCACCATTTGGTTGAGAAGGTGACATTATACTTTATTTGGTTTGTTGCTAGGGATTATATTGGTGGCATAAAAATTAAAGGACGAGACCTATTATTTCTTGATATTTCTTCAGGTTTCAGACGGTGGATGCATATGCATGCATGTTGTCCCATGTGCTTGAATGGGCAAGTGTGTGCATGTGTACTTTTTGTGCCTAATGTGGGACTTGTGTTGCTTTCTTGAATGTGTCCTTTGAGGGTGCTGGTAAAGCCCTTGATTTTTTTTGTTCTGACTATTAAGTCACCTCTTAGGTGGATGTTGGACTTCACACATCCTGATGCTTTTGTTTATCCTAGTATTTCTTTTTATGGTATTGTGTTGTCTCTAGAATCTTTCTAATTGATATGTGATTGCATATTGACTCAAAAGGACATAATCTGCTGCTGGCTGGTTGCATGCTTGTTTAAGTCCTTTTTTGAGTTAGTTGTTTCGTTGAGAAAAACTAATTGTGATTGGCATACCGCGTAGGTTTCCGACCAGAGAACAGCAGTGGAAGCATCATCATCTCCTAACAGTCCTCCCAGAAATCTGGCCAAGAATGTCCAGTTGAAGCCTGTTTCAGAAAGTGCTCTTCAGCCTGAAACATGTGCAGCTAAGGAAATGTCATCAAGCATTAGTCGTCAAATTGAGAAAGCTGTTCCTTTGAGACTACCATCTCCACAAATTCCTGCTATGTCCAAGCCTGATGTTCCTAACAGTTCAACTCCCTTAAAGCCTACTGTATCTCTACATGGTGAAACTCCAACAGTGCATAATAAAGTATCAGCAATGTCGAGGCCCTCAAGTGCTCCTCTAATTCCAGGTCCTAGGCCAAATGCTCCTGTTGTTTCTGTGGCCCAAACAGCACCAATTTTGGCTCGTTCAGTTAGTGCAGCTGGACGATTGGGAACTGATCCATTGCCAGCAACTCACAGTTGTGCTTCTCAGTCATACAGAAATGCCATAATGGGGAAAACAAGTTCATCACAGGTTGCCATTTCTCCTCCATTGAGCTCTGCTGTTGCCCTATCTTTGGCACACCCGCAACGCTCCTCTGAGTTGGTATCCTCATCATCAATTCATCCACCCCCAAGTCCTGGAATGAAGGATAACAGCTTGGCCAGTGGTAGGTCAGGCTTTACTTTTGGTTCTGTTACTCCAGAAATTCTGCAGCCACAGCCAGAGTGGGTTGGTTGCTCCCATGCCCAATTAGACACAAGCAATGTACTCAGTCATTCTTCAGTCGCCAATGGAATTAGGAGCATTGATTTGTATGGTTTCAGTGGCAGCGGAGCTAGAAAATGTTTTGGTGATGAGGTGCCGGCAGCAGCAGGTTTGGCAACTCGTCAGACACAAGGAGGGGGGGTCTCAGCCGATGAGTTCCCACACCTTGATATAATAAACTATCTACTTGACGAGGAACACAGCATGGGAAAGGCAGGAAGCAGTGTGTTGCGGCCTAACAATGGACATCATTACCATCCTTTGGGCAGGCAATTTACTTTTCACGATGATATGTCGGTTTCAGCAGATTTAGGGTTTGATAGAATGGAGGGAGTGTACCACAATGAGGGGGCAGTGCATCATCAACTCTACCACCAAACTTCCAGTAGACATTTTGATGGAGGTTTGACGAGGGACAGCATTCCAGTGGCTGGCCAATCTGCTGGGTATGCAAATGGACAGATGGATGGAATGATGCAGAACCAGCAGCAATGGCAAGGCGTGAGTGCTGATATGTCTTTGCTCCGGATGAGGAATACGGAAGGTGATGGCTATGTGTTTCACCACCAGATGCCTGAGTACTCTGCAAATCTAGCTTGTGGGGTCAATGGTTACACCATATATAGACCTTCAAATTGACGTGTGAGAAGTGAGGAGTCTGTTGGTGGAGAGCTTAGCTTCCACATAAGAATTTTAGTGGGTTTAAAATAATGTATCGAGGAAAGGAAATACGAGATGGTAGGCTTTGGAGTGAGGTTGTAATCCTTCGACAAGAAAAATTGTTTTGTAAAGAGTGATTCTGCCTTCCCTTTTTAGTTTCACACTTTCTGCCTTTGTTTGCGTGTGCATCATTTATTTCCAGACTAAAGAAAGCGGCGTTTAAGTTTTTCTTGAAGCCTTTTATGCTGAAGCTCTCGAATTCTAGAAGGCAGGTGGGTCAACGAGTGACCAAAATGGGGGAATTAGTTGAACTAGCAATGATCCAGAGAAGTTTCAAATATTATCGAAATTAGAAATTAGTTTTGTTTTCTGTTTGCAAGTTTTCCTCATATTTTTTTTTTCATTTTTGTTTATTTCTTTTTTTATTATTGGGGTAGGTGAAGGACTAGTGAGGGTTGGACGCGTCCTCTTGAGTTGCATTTTTAGTTGTGATCTAGCTATTGAACTGTGTAATATGTGTTTCTTTTTCTTTTACATGTTCATCTACGATTACCCATAGGAACGCCCTAGTGCATAGAGAAATAGAGTGGTGACAAGGTTTTTAAAAGTTTGAAGACCAAAGTTGCGCATGCACGGCACCTTGGTGTTGTATCGTTTTAGTAAAAGCAAAATGCATGAAGAGATGGAATAATGGCAAAGTTTTTAAATGTTTGAAAACTGAAGGGGTGCGAACACCTTGGTTCTCTTCCCAAAGCCTTTTGCACTACCCAATCTTGTTGTGGTTAGTTTATTCTCGATTAGAGCACCTATATCTAGGTAAAACATAGCACTAAGTCTAATTCTTTCCTTTGGGTTGAATGTGAAAGCATGAATGCATTTTTTAAGTATTGGATTAGGAGAAAAAGTGGAGGATATGAATGAAGTGTGGAAGGTGATTTTGGGCACTTAAGGAATGGAGGAACACCACGTTGTAAGTTTTTCTCAACCCGGCTTTCAATGTTTCATTTTCTTTATATTTATGCATTATTAACATATAGGAATTAGATCACTTTAGATGAGATTTTGAATTTCTTAAGAGCTAAAATGTTCAAAAGATCCTTACACACTACTTAGATTATGATTGAAACCAATGATTCAAAAGTCATACGAATATCGTGGATGTTATTGTAACATGCGAATATGTGGAAATCCATTATAGATAGCCCACAAAATAGTAAGGGATACATTTTATTGGGCTCCTAGATGGACTACGTAGTGGGATTGGTAAAGCTTATGAAGCACACTCTGTGTCATGCAACGGTCAATTGGTACCTAGAGTCTACGTCTAAAGTGTAGTGCACCATCAACGCCTGTAGACAACTCCTCTCTAGAAGTGTCTTCCGCCCAAGTTTTGAACATCACATATGTAACACCCTGCCTTTCCCACCCTTTTTGTCTTGCATGTCATTGTAACATGCGAATTCTATTGGACGTTCTTTTCTTCTTTTCCTCGAGCCGCTCGAGACGCCAACAATGACACGTTTCTATCTCTTTTCATTTCTTGAGAGGTGGACAATGTCATGTTTCTATCTCTTTTCATTTCTAAGTCTCAAATTTTGGAGACTTCTTGAGTAATAAACTAATTTCATAACACACAAGAACAATCACTGATATAGATAAATCAACATCATTTATTTGATATTCAAATATTCAAGAATTAACAAAATCTTCACGTTTATTATAGCAAAAAATAATCTTAAACATTGACAAGATTACAAGGCAAGCATGCCCGACTTAAACACTTTATGGAGTTTGAAAAGTGGACTTTTAGTTAAAATCATTACATAACCTCTTTCTTTAGTTTCCTGAAATATTAGAAAAAGAGGGTGAACTCAAGAGCCCAGTGAATCTTTTCAAATATTTACATCATTATTTCAACCAAATAAACCATGTATGTCAATACGCATTCGTATATTAGGTGAGTCAGACAAATTACTTGTTTACTGTTGATGTTAAGATCGAAAGGAAATTTTCTCGGTATCCCCCATTAGGTTCTAGAATATCGGAAGTAATCCTCGTAGATTGGTTACCTATTCATAACCCTATCTCTGGGAGTGAAGTTTTATTTCAACTACCAGTCCCATCTCATTGATATCTACCTTGGGTTGGGAGTACCCACGACTAAATACTTCATCGTGCCGATACGTGGTTACGATCTTTATTAATGTTTCTTTGGTGATAAATCATACAGTTAATTAGATTATATCAGGCATACAATATGTGAACATGATAGTAATCATTCAACAATATTCTTGAGCATGTTATACAACATAGTTCATATTATCATACATATCATGCATCATTGTTCATAAATTCCAAGTATCATGCATATTCATGACATATCAAGTCTAATAGAGCATGTGCATATAATGATCATATTTAAAACACAATCACACATGCACTTTATTTAAATCGAAATAATAAAGTAAAACTTAGAAATCATCTCCACCTTATACGCTAATCCTTTTGAACCTTGATGGCATAATGTTTGAACCCCTTCTCTAAGTAAAGGGCGGCCCGACAGGCACAGTGGCCAGACGAACTTGCTTACCACATCGAGTTCGCTCAACCACTGTTAAGCCCTTTCCAATCTCAAACAATAGACGATATTAGAACAATTAGAACACTTAAAAAAAAAGTAAGTAACATACAAGCGGAAGCATTTCATTACATATTAGACTTGTCCAAAATACATACATGACCACTTATACACAAACAAGGAGTGACCAACCTCTAAATCAAAGGACTAGAAGAAAGGGGACAAGAATCATCAGGGAGTCAGGCGATCACCATGCCTTTCCCTTTATTAGCCACTGAAGAACCTGAAATAGTGATAAAATAGTGAGCCTAAAATTCACGTAGCTCAGTGAATAGAAAGATCAACATGTTAACCATAACCAATACTCCAAAACAATGCATATATGCATGAGTAGTAAAAATGATATGGCATTCGAAGGCATGGCATAGTATGAAAACAGTTATAAACAGTGCAACAGTTTCAGAAAACAACTCAAACCCATGCCAGTTAAAATCATATCCAGGTTAGGTTAACTTAACAATCCCAACCTATGGTCATCACTTGAGCGGGTCCTGAGTCAAGCGTACTAGGCCACTCAAGCGGCTCATGAGCTAGGCGTACTCCGTGAATACCCTAATCCCTTGCTCGGTCCTTGAGTGCCATGAATCAAGCAGGTTCGTAAGCTAGGCGCACCGATCGTATGCCCTAACCCCTAGTGCTTAGACCTCGAGTCTATCACAATCGCATCAAATACCCCGACCTCGACACTCGGCCCTCGAGCCTATGGTCTCACTACTCATGTACATCTACCAATCTCAAAACCAATCAGATGTATGTAAATCTTGTGAAACCATTTAAACCATGTTATTTCATACATGTTTTATGCAAGGAATAGAAGTCACAGAAAAAACCTGAGTCGAACTACTCACCTTGGGTCCTACGCACAGATGTCTCGTCGACAACTGGCCCTGTCCCGTAGTACTCTCTCGAATCTGCATCAATTAAACTCAATCTCAGTTCTATCCATGTAGTGGCCCAATCTAATCTCATTGTCCCTACTCAGTTTCGATCGACCCGAACTGTTTTTGTCAATCGATCAAACCTGGTCAACCTTGGTCAACTATGGTCAATGTGGTCATCCTAGTCACTTTTGGTCAATTTGTGCCCAAATTGGGTCAACATAGGCCATTCAGGTCAAAATTGGGTCAAAAGGGTCAAAATCCCCAATTCCCATCACTTAGGCACATCTTTAGCTTATGACCCTAACTGCGCAACAATTTTTTCAATTTTTCGGTAGGCAATCTGTATATTAGAATTGCACAAAAATTTTTTAGATTTGATCTGGACCCTTCAAATATCTACCAAAATTTTATATTTTGATTTTTAGATTTCTTTTAATGAGTTTTCCAACTGAATTAACTGGGACCTTCAATTCTGGGTTTTTCTTCATATTTGTACAGTAAATTTTCCAAATTTTCTGTGATTAATTTAACTATTGGATTTATGTGAAGATTTCCAGATTTGATCTATTCTTCCCAAAATGTTACAAGAATTTTATTTCACAATTTTTGGACCTCGTTTGATATGTTTTCCAATAGTGATATTAGGACATTTGGTTTCCCCGGACTGCATGTGATAGGCAGTCACTAAGTGCTCCAATTGACCTACCTTCCAAATTTAGAATGTTATGAAATTTGGCATGTATATTCTATACATATCCCATGACCGTTTCACCAAATTTCAGCCCAAAATAATCATTTCTGGTCATCAATTGACTCTTTATATTTCAGTCTTAAAATAGATTTTCAATTTCCCAATTTTTCTAAGCTTTTTAAGTGCCTAATTTCTCCCTTCTACAACATTGATCCGAGGCTTTCCTCTGCAGGTTTTAAGGGCTCTCAGATCCTAGAACACTAATTCACTAGGTTTCATTCAAAAAAGTAAGCAAGCATAACCCTAACCACTCTCAATTACAAGTTCCAACATAGCAACCTAAGAAAATTTTTTAGAAAATTTACTAAGTCCTAGAATTCTAACTAATAGGGCATATTGGTAAGCATGATAAATCATATTCAAAGAGGGTTATGGTTCGAACTTTATACCTTTTTGTAGTCCCTAATGTGAGCTTTAACCACTTCAGACCTTGGCCTATCTGATGTTCCTATCCACTTCAAATGGTGGTTCAAAGTTGCCCTCCAACACAACCTTCCTACAAAACTACTGTCATAGTTGGCCAGTAGCCCACTTTAGTCCTATTTTTGATGCATTTTTAGAGTTTATTTGCTATTTTTTATAAACTAAAAGTTAAAGTAGATATTACAAGTTTTAAAACGAGCTATTATGGCTCCAAAACGGACCTCAGATGAATTATGATCCAACTCCATGAAGTTCAACTCATAGTTTTAGTTTCTGGGTTTGAAACATGGTGAACAACATGGTTTCAAAGTCGTTTTTGTCTCAAATGGATGGGGGATTCATCCTAAGGCTTGTGGGGACGTGAACAGGAGTGTGAGAGCTTTGAAATGAGCCAAAATCACTCTATTTGGGTTGGGATCAAAGGAGAATGAAGGGGCTGAAGTTGGTCTCTCAAGCATGCAAATGAGACCAACTGGTTTTGTTGCATGGTTGCATGCCTTCTCACAGAACAAAGAGCTCGCCACGTGGCTGACCACGTGGCTCATGAGCTTCTCCACATGGAGTAGAGGTGGTTGGTGATCGTGCTCTACCTGGCAGAGTTGCCAAATACCCAAATCTAGGGCCAAAACTGTGTTCCTGTAGTTGTTTTCACACAGGAAGGATGAAAGAAAGAGGAAGAAAAGGAGAGGGGAGAGAAGGAGGGGGGGGGGGGTCATGCTGGGCCGACTTAGCGCCAACCCCTCAGCCCGTGCACTAGCCTGGCACGTACAGGCCGCTCGGCCCGTGTTCTATGTGGCCCGCCCACACGGGCCTAGGCAGTCTAGGCCCAGTGCCTGGGCTGCCCAGGTCTATATACAATTTTTTTTTTATTAAAGTCATATGATTCATCAAATTCATCATTTATACATTCATTTTCTAAAAATATCAATATTCCACCCAAAAATCACATTTTTCTCAAAAAATCCACTAAATATCCAAAAATTCAATATAAATTTCCTAAAATTCATATTTTCTTCTAGAAATTATTTAATCACTCAAAAATGATATTTTCTCTATAATTAATGTATTTTCTTTGCAAAATTTTATTTTTCTAATTTTTCTAATTTTTCTAATTTTTTTAATAAATAATTTAAAATCTTTAGAAAATTTAAAAAATTCATGAATTTTCATTTAAAAATCTTAGAAAAATACATGTATTTGACCCATTAATTATATGTCAAAACCATGGGTCATCACAGTCTCCCCTCCTTATAAGAATTTCGCCCTCAAAATTTATAATGATACAAATAATTCAAGTCAAGGAGCAACATTCATCAGCTCAGGGTAGTGATGGATCATAAAATCCTCAGTTTCCCATGTGTCTTGCTCAGCATCGGTATCTCCTTGTTATAATACTTTTTCACAGCTAGATCTATAATGGCCACAGGCATCTCATCAAATGTACAGTCTTCTCGCAGCTCAATATGCTTCCAATCAATAATATGCGAGGGATCGGGTGATGTTTTCTCAACATAGAAACATGGAATACATTATGCACAACCAATAGCTATGGCGGTAACGCTAGCCGGTAAGCAACGGGGCCTATCCTCTCAAGGATCTCAAAAGGCCCAATAAATCTTGGTGCGAGCTTCCCTGAAATCCCGAATTGTGTTTGCCCCTTACGAGGCAAAATACGGAGGAGGACATGGTCACCAACATCAAACTCAAGGACCCTTCTCCGGTTATCCGCATAACTCTTATGTCGGTCCTGAGCGACCTTCATATTCAATCTAATCCTCTGTATCTTCTCATTCTGCTCCTGTATGAAGGTAGGGCCTAAGACTGATCTGTCACCTGTCTCGGCGTAGCATGCAGGAGACCTGCATGGTCGAGCATATAATGCCTCAAAAGACGCCATGCCAATGTTCGACTGGTAGCTGTTATTATAAGTAAATTCACATAGAGCCAAGTGATCCTCCCAGCTACCACCAAAATTCAAAATGCAAGACCGCAACATATCCTTAAGGATTTGAATCACACATTTAGACTGGCCATCAGCTTGTAGATGGAATGCTGTACTAAGGTTGACCCTTGTCCCTAACTGAATCTGTAATGCCTGCGAAAATTGGGACATGAACCTTGCATCTCTATCAGACACAATGGATAGGGGAACCCCATGGAGTCTTATAATCTCCCTGATATAGAGTCGGTTCAATCGCTCCACTGAATCCTTAGTATGCATAGGAAGAAAGTGGGTAGACTTCGTTAAACGGTCCACAACTACCCAAATAGTGTTATGTCTCCGATGTGTACGGGGTAGTCCCATAACAAAGTCCATAGTGATGTGTTCCCACTTCCACTCCAGTATAGACAAGGGCTGTAAGGATCCACCGGGTCTCTAGTGCTCAGCCTTAACCTGCTGGCACGTGTCGGATCTTTGAATGAAGATTGCTATGTCTTGTTTCATCTCGGGCCACCAAGATGTTCGTTTAGCATCTTGGTACATCTTATTAGTGCCTGGATGAACAACATATCTCGATTGGTGTAGCTCCTCAAGCACGTTGCGTTTTAGGCTAGCATTGTCTGGTACCCATAGTCGTCCCCTGAACCTTAGTGCACCCCTTGAATCCAGTGACCACTCTCCTCGAGAAGCATCATCTGCCCAAGCCCTGAACATATCATAGTCCGTATCACAAGGCTGTCCCTCCGTGATCTCTTGAATCTGAACTGGCTAGCTTATAATCTGTGCACTAATTCTGGCCTCAATAGACGAGTCATGGATACTCATGATCGAAGCAAAATCAAGCATCATCCACTCATGGGACATATGTCTCACCATGTATGCAGTCTCGACCCATTTCCTACTCAAAGCATCAACCACTACATTAGCCTTCCCCGAGTGGTACTCAATAATGAAATCATAATCCTTCAACAACTCCATCCATCGCCTCTACCTCATGTTTAGATCCTTTTGTGAGAACAAATACTTGAGGCTCTTATGATCTGAATAGAGCATGAAACGCTTACCATAGAGGTAATGCCTCAAGATCTTAAGTGCGAATACTATTGCTGCCAGCTGTAAGTCATGTACAGGGTAGTTCCTCTTATGATCCTTTAACTGTCAAGAGGCAAAAGCTACTACCTTGTCATCCTGCATCAATACATAGCCCAAGCCAATCTGTGATGCATCAGTATATATGGTCAGCTCTTGGCCAAGCTCTGGTAACACTAGTACTGGAGCCGATGTCAATCACTGCTTAAGCTCAAGAAAGGCTTCCTCGCACCTATCAGTCCATAGAAAAGGAGCATCCTTCTTGGTTAGCTTCGTCATCAGGGCTACAATCCTCGAGAAGTTCTAGACGAAACAGTGGTCATAGCTTGCTAAACCCAAGAAGCTACGAATCTCCGTTACTGTGGTAGGTCTTGGCCAACTGACAACTGCCTCAACCTTAGAGGGGTCCACAGAGATACCCTCAGCTCTAATCATGTGACCCAAAAATCAGACCTCCGATAGCCAAAACTCACACTTGCTGAACTTAGCATCTGATCTATGCTCTCTCAAAGTCTATAGTGCAATCCTCAGGTGCTTGGTATGCTCTTCGTGGGACCTCGAATAGATTAAGATGTCATCGATGAAGATAATCACAAAAGTGTCAAGGTACGACCAAAACGTCCTCTGCATGAGGTCTATAAACATGGCTGGGGCGTTTATCACGCCAAACGACCTGACCAAGAACTCATAGTGCTCATATCTAGTGTGGAACGCAGTCTTCGGCACATCTTCCTCCCTAACTCTCAGCTGACGGTACCCAGATCTTAGATCAATCTTCGAGAACACCTTGGCACCTCTAGGCTAGTCCAATAAGTCATCGATACGTGGGAGATGATACTTGTTCTTGATCATCACCTTGTTTAGCTGCCAGTAGTCAATACATAGGCGGAGGCTCCCGTCCTTCTTCTTCACAAACAATACCGGAGCACCCCAAGGTGATACATGGGGGGAAATAAAACCCTTGCTCAACAACTCCTCCAGCTAGACCTTTAATTCCTGCAATTCCTTAGGCACCATGCGGTAAGGAGGAATCGATCAGGTCGTGTCCCTGAAATGATCTCGATAATAAAGTCGATCTCCTACTTAGGGGGCAAGTCAGGCAAATCCTTAGGGAACACATCAAGGAAGTCTCTGACACTTGGGATCTCATCAATAGGCGACCGTGCAGGTGCCTCATCTATGGTCGTCAAACCAGCTAGAGTATCTATCTCATGCTGCATCACTAATTGGCCTTGAGTGCTATGCCTATCAGAAGCTCTACCCCGGAAGACAATAGTGGGTTGGTCTGAAATCTAAAATACAACCCTCTTGGCAAAGCAGTCAACATATGCGTGGTATGTAGCCAACCAGTCCATACCAAGTATGGCATCAAACTCGAGAACCTCCAATAATCGGAGGTCTACAATAGTCTCAAAATCTCCTAGCCTAAATACACATCTCTCGCATATCATGTTGGGCTAGATGCGTTCCCCAGCAACAGTGCTCAACATCAACCAAGTAGGACCCCTAATTGGTCTAAGTCCCAATTTATCTATGACACATCCAAAAATAAAGGACAAAGTAGAACCAGCATCAATCAATACATAAATAGATGAATCACAAAGTGAGAGGTACCTTCCACCAACGTCCTTGTTGAATCAGAGTTAGGCTGGGTGATGGCCTGTGCTATATCTTTGATAACAAAGGTGGAAGAACTAGGACCAACACTCAACCTTCTTGTGCCCAACTTGTCTGCATTGATAACATGTAAAGGGCAGTCTCTGTCTTCCTTGATAGCTCTGACTCTGCCCACGACCTCTACCATGGCCTCTGCTTCGGGCCCCTAAAAATGCGCTTTGTTGCTCTGCTGGTGGGTGTGCTTGCACGGGAGTGGCTGCAAGTGCTACTGCTTGGGTGGCAGTCTGGCTAGGAGTGCCACTCGATTGTGCCTTATGATACTTCCTCATCCTCTGTTTTGAAAATGACCACGACCCTGATAACCTCTAGACCCACCTCTGTGTGATGGTTGAGTCTGCGTTGCGACTTGCTGCTGTGGCTGTGGCTGAGGGTTACTACCAAATACTATAAAAATCTCAGGGCGATCATCTAGACCATCCATCTCATGCCCTAGGGCCTCCCACTAGATTTCTTCTAGGGTCTAGGCCTTGGATGTGGAAGTCGCCTGCTTGATGGTAACCCTCAACCCTCACCGATTGAATCTGACTCTCTCTCTGGTCAACAATCATTCTAGGTGCATAAGCCTCCAGCTGTAGGAACCGATGTGTATACTTTCGCACGGTTATGGTCCCCTGGCGTAGGCTCAGAAACTCCACCTTCTTACATTCGCTCTCAGTCTTGGAAACGTAAGCCTCTAGAAACGACTCTCTGAACCTAGCCCATGAAGTAATTGGGCCCTCAATACTCCTAGTAGAACGCCACCATCTAGCAACCTCACTCTTTAGCATGTGAGCTAAAAACAAAACTTGATCAGCCTCTAATAGTCTCAAGGTCTCGACATTCTTATCCATGTTTAGCAACCAATCCTCTGCCGCCTCTAAACTAATACTGCCTCTAAACCTCTCAGGGCGTAAATCCATGAAGCTCTTGAGGAGCCGTGCATGGGCTCTCTCGTCTCCCTGTCTATCCTATGTTGGGGCTGCAGGTGCTACTATCGGCCCAGCTGGTGGCTCAGCAGCCGGTGGCACAAGTGAAGCAGGCCGCAATGCTGGTTAGCTCTCTGCCTATTAGCCTCCAATCGGTTTAACCTCTCTATTAGTAAGGCCGTCTGGGCCTGAGTAGCCTCATTAGAGGCCCTAATCACTGCCTCGAGTCTCTGTATCTGTTCTAGCTTGAGCTGAACAGGAGGGGGTGGTGGTGGTGTTGGCTCCCTAGGCTCGAGTGGTGGTCTGCCCTGCCAAGGTGGTGCTCTACCTTGCTGAGGTGGCATATTTATCTGTAGTTGAAATTGGATTGTTGGTTATTCATACATTCAAAATAGACAAGACTCTAATAGTTCACTATCATTTCATGTTCTGTTCAAAGTACGTTTTATGTTTGCTAGTCTTCTCTTCTTTATTCGATGACTCGCTTACTTTTGCAATCATTCTGATATCGTCTAGGTTCTTCACTTAGTAGTGTTTTTCAGTTCCTTTGAACCTAGGGCTCTGATACCAAGTCTTGTCTGGACCCCTTCTCTAAGCCAAAGGCGGCCCGACGAACTCGCTCACCACGTCGAGTTCGCCCAACCATTGTTAAGCCCTTTCCAATCTCAAACAACAGACGATAACAGAACAATTGGAACACTTAAAAAGCAAAAGTAAGCAACATACAAGCGAAAACATTTCATTACATATTAGACTTGTCCAAAATACATACATGACCACTTATACACAAACAAGGAGTGACCAACCTCTAAATCAAAGGACCGGAAGAAAGGGGACAAGAATCGTCAGGGAATCAGGTGATCACCACACCTTTCCCTTTATCAGCTATTGAAGAACCTAAAATAGTCATAGAGTAGTGAGCCTAAAATCCACGTGGCTCAGTGAGTAGAAAGATCAACATGTCAACCATAACCAATATCCTAAAACAATGCATGTACACATGAACATTAAAAATGATATGACATTCGAAAGCATGGCATAGTATGAAAACAGTTGTAAACAGTGCAACCGTTTTAGAAAACATCTCAAACCCATGCTAGCTAAAATCAAATCCAGGCTAGATTAACTTAACATACCCAACCTATGGTCATCGCTCGAGCGGGTCCTGAGTCAGATGTACTAGCCACTCGAACGGGTCGTGAGCTAGGTATACTCCGCGAATACCCTAACCCCTCGCTCGGTCCTCGAGTGCCATGACTCGAGCAAGTTCGTGAGCTAGGTTCATTGATCATATGCTGTAACCCTTGGTGCTCGGAGCTCGAGTCCCATGACTCGAGTGGGTTTGACAACTAGGCACAATGATTATATGCCCTAACCCCTGGCGCTTAGACCTCGAGTCTATCACAATCGCATCAAGTACCCTGACCTCGACATTCGACCCTTGAGCCTATGATCTCACTACACATGTACATCTACCAATCTCAAAACCAATCAGATGTACATAAATCTTGTGAAACCATTTAAACCATGTCATTTCATACAAGTTTTATGCAAGGAATAGAAGTCACAGAAAGGACCTAAGTCAAACTACTCACCTAGGGTCCTGCGCCGATGTCCCATCGACAACCAACCCAGTCACGTAGTTCTCTCTCAAATTTGCATCAATTAAACTCAATCTCAGTTCTATCCATATAGTGGCCCAATCTCTAATCTCATTGTCCCTACTAAGTTTCGATCGACCTAAGCCATTTACGTCAATTGGTCAAACCTGGTCAACTCTGGTCAATATGGTTATCCTAGTCACTTTTGGTCAATTTGTGCCCAAATTGGGTCAACACAAGCCATTCGGGTCAAGCTTGGGTCAAAAAGGGTCAAAATCCCCAATTCCCATCACTTAAACATATCTTTAGCTTATGGCCCTAGCTGCACAACAATTTTTCTAATTTTTCTGCGGGCAATCCGTAAATTGGAATTGCGCAAAATTTTTCAAATTTGATCTGGACCCTTCAAATATCTACCGAATTTTATTTTTTGATTTTTAGATTTCTTTTAATGAGTTTTTCGACTGACCTTCAATTATGGGTTTTTCTTCCTATCTACACATTAAAGTTTCCAAATTTCCTGTGATCAATTTAACCATTGGATTTATGTGAAAATTTTTAGATTTGATCTATTTTTGCAAAAAAGTTATTAGAATCTTATTTCACAATTTTTGGACCTTGTTTGATATGTTTTCCAATAGTGATATTAGGACATTTGGTTTCCCCGGACTGCATGTGACAGGCAGTCACTAAGTACTCCAATTGACCTACCTTCCAAACTCAGAATGTTCTGAAATTTGGCATTATATTCTAGACATATTTAGTGACCTTTTCACCAAATATCAGCCCAAAATAATCATTTTTGGTCACTCAATTGACTCTTTACATTTTAGTCTTAAAACATATTTTCAATTTCCTAGTTTTTCTGAACTTTTTAAGTGCCTAATTCCTCCTCTCTATAGAATTGATCTGAGGCTTTCCTCTGCTAGTCTTAAGGGTTCTTAGATCCTAGAACACTAATTCACTAGGTTTCGTTCAAAATAGTAAACAAGCATGTAACACCCCAACCCCCGTATCATTAAGCATTGGACGCATCCACCATTTTTCTTGACAGTGGACTAAACCAAACGGCGGGCCGGGCCGATGTTACATTACAAGCGACGCA